>JAKUBO010000018.1:0-202987 GCA_030566905.1 Chernovozyma aurita
TAGAGGCTCTGTATTATAAACAAAATATCATAATTCATACTCCCATGCATGTCTGTTTAATCCTTAATTACACGATCTATACTTTTCTAACTTATCAAAAATTGAGTTTATTGTGTTTGTTTTCATATTACTAATTAAATATCACCTTAAAATTTTTAATATATCTAATAACTATTTTGAAAAATCTCCATTAGAAGGATTCAGATATAGCTCTTCTATCTTCGCAAAATATTGCAACATCTTTCTGATCTAAATAGAGTCACGTGACTTTATCTTGCATTTAACATCCAGACACCTACTATGAGATATAATATAATTGTTTGGTTGCCTATGATGACATTACTGCTTCCTAAATAGATTTCGGTAGATTATTCTACTTTATAATAATGTATTAGCCGAAGATATTCTAAATTTTATATGTAGATACAAATATTTTTCCTTTTTAAAGTAAAATTTTGTATACTTTGAAAAAACCTGCAAATATATATGTTGACCAGTATATTTTGATCTAAAGTAACAATAATAAAGTCATACTGTTTTGACATAGTTAAACATATACATAGTATCCAATAAAAATTTTACTTATGGAAGAACTGCTGGCTTCTGAAAGGTCCCTAGATTGGTGGAAAGTTTAGGAACCATACGAACTGAAAGGAAAATATGTACTGAGATATAGAAGTAGTGTACATAATTCTCACCCACATACTTTGAAATTGATGGAAAATGCAAGCGTACTGCACATTAGAATTAGTAATTCATATACCCATACACCCGTACTTGTGAACAATTTCTGTCAAACACCGGGCACATAACTGTCTTGAGAAAATAATCACTCTGAATAATGTTGCAAATTATGAGAAAAGGTAGTGTACTGTTCATATTCTGATCGGTTTCCACGTGATAAATTTTCAATTGATATCTTTTCCATTGTTAAATACATGTTAAGACCACCAACAAAGCAATAACACTGACGAGTAAACCGCGAAAGAACAATAACGTTCTCTGTTATTGTGAGTAACGGCACCATCTCCATTTCCATCAGTATATCTAAATAAGTTACAATATAATATTTTTGTTTGTATATTCCTTTCAACCGTGGTAAGAGAAAATAGTCTATGAAAGGATTAGTATATTAAACCCAAAATAAAGGTCCTGTACTATCAACATAAATATAGTAATTCATACACCTATACTCCCTTATATCAGTACACCGGAGCTCCTAACTGTCTTGAGAAAATAATCAATCAGAATAATGTTGCAAAATATTCAGAAAAGGTAGTGTACTGTTCATATTCTGATCCGTCTCCACGTGATAAGTTTTCAATTGAAATCTTTTCCATTGTTAAATACATGCCAAAACTACCAAAGAGCAATAACACTGACGAGCAAGCTGCAAAAGAATATTAACTTTCTTTGTTATTGTTCTTCCATCAAACAAGCTCCCTCCATTTTTCAAAAGTATTTTTAAATAGGCTGAAACATAATATTTTCTTTTGTATAACTCCCTTAACGCTGGTTTTAGAAGATAGTTTCTGAAAGGATTAGATTATCAAAACCCAAATTAGAGGCCCTGTAATATAACCAAAATATCATAATTTCCTAAAAAATCTAACTCAACTTACAGCATTTCAGGGGAAGGCTACCTACCACCGCAAACAAGCTTAAACCCAATCATGTCTGTTTAATTCTTGATTACACGATCTATACTTTTCTAACTTTAATTAAACATCACCTTAAAATTTCTAATATATCTAATAACTATTTTGAAAAATCTCCATTAGAAGGATTCAGATATAACTCTTCTCTCTTCGCAAAATATTGCAACATCTCGCTGTTCTAAATTGTGTCACGTGATTTTTATTTAACATAGTTAGACATATGCATAGTATTCAATAAACGTTTTACTTATGGAAGAACAGCTGGCTTCTCAAAAGTACCCTAGGTTGGTGTAATGTTTCGGAACCATTCAAACTGAAAGGAAAATAAGTTCTGAGATATAGTAGTGAATATAGTTCTTACCCACATTCTTTGAAATTGATGGAAAATGCAACCGTACTGCACATTAAAATTAGTAATTCCCATGACTGCTTATCAAAATGATAAGGGAAGATATCAGAAAGATTGAAGTGGAAACAGAGCCATTCATGAAAGAGAGATCTAAAAAGATATCATAACAGAATTTCATAACAAAAATAGAGCCATAATTATATGAAGCTTTAGCTTGGAGTGTTCTGCCGTTATTTGGTCATGAAATACTGAGTTTTCAGCAATATTCAAGACGTGATATATTGAATTTTTCTCCCATATATAAATTATACCGGATAGGGAGGTTTGAGGGCAATATTAGATACTTAAATAGTTAGTCAAACCTATTCTCAGTCATTGAAGGTACAAATTTAGTAATATATTCCTTTTAACAGTAGTAAGAGAAAATATTCTACGAAAGGATTAGTCTATTAAACCCAAAATAAAGACCTTATTCTATCAACATAAATGAAGTAATTAATTCTCCCATACTTCCATACTAAGTAATTTTCTTTCTGAGTTGTCATGCGATTCTAAATGAATGAAAAGTGACACCGTAAAATTTAACCTGACTATGTTTCATGTGCTACAATATTAATAGATAAGAAAATATTGAAAACTATTACAAAGTCAAATGACTTCCCAGTACAAAATGGGGAAAAGTTGTAGGAATTTTGTAGGAAAATTTTGGAAGCATTAATTAACGCACTTCTGAATTTCAAACTTCAGTTTCAGTTTCAAGTTCATATATACAATCAACATTACAAAAAGTAAATTACAAAAGTAAGATACAAATGGTACACATCGAGCAACACAAAGTTTAATCCTGTTGCTCTCACAGTAACATTGATAGTATTGGTCGTTGTTTCCAATCCTGGGGTTATGAGTTGTACAAAATTAGGAGGAGAATTAGAAGACTGTCTGAAGAAGCAACAATTGCGGGATGACATGAGTCTTAAAACTTCACAGAAAGCTAATCTTACAACAGTCAATAACGCACAAGGGTCTATTAATATTGATAAAGAAACGAGGTACATTAATTTAGATATTTATTGTAACATTAGTGGTACGCAATTGCAGACTTAGATTAACATCACGGAGCGTAAATAATGTTTCTGAGTATCATTCTTGATTAGCGCTATCATACTTGCAACTCCTGCTACAATAGTGCCATTTTGAGCAGCTGTTTTTCGTAGTATGCGAATTGAGGAAATGAATAATAATGGTAGTCCTCTTGGCCACCGACGCATTCAGTATTGCAAATATATTTGTCTTGGTCCCAACAAGTAAAGGGTATTACAATGAGATATTTTATGTGCATGGTAAGTATGTTAGGACTGATAGAGCAGGTAATTACTTACATTATTTGGATACTGTGAGCACACTAGATCAAGATTTGTATGATAAGTTGAAAAGGTTTAGATTATCTTGCTTTCACAATAAACGTACGGACGCTACATGTCAGGTCAGGTAGTGGTGTCATATCGATGGCGAGAATAGGAAACCACACATTTACAACTTCAGATAGTGGTAATCTCAATGCAAGGGCTTTATGATATAACAGAGTAGAACAGTGCTGAGTTCCCACCTAGCAAAACAATATGCAACTGGGTTTGAGAAGAGATTGTGTTACTATCAAGTTGATGGGACGAGTTTCAATTATAATGTATGGCCGGAATCGAACACGCTGAACTAAGCTGAAGGGTCAGATGTTGATAATGATGCAAATACTGAATTTGGAGCTAAGGGAGTTCGAGATACATGAAAGTATTGTATGTATATTAATTGATATTACAGGCAATTATAATTACATGGAGGGTAATGTGGGGATGACTGGTGAACGTATTTTAGTACACACGTTGGTATTGACCAGTGCACCCATACACCTGACTTATTAATTTTCAGTAAGGTAAACTCTGCAAAAATTACAAGGTACAATCATGAACGAAGTATCCCGACCATACTCCTTTCCTTTTATTATTGAAATATATATCATCTCGTTCAAAACATTAAATTACATTTATGTAACCTTTTGATACCGGGTTTTATACCGGGTTTTATACGTTCAAGGAAACTAGCTATTAAATCTCAATTAAAGAATTAGATAATAATTTTATGTTGACTAATAGAAACAATTACTATCACGCTGGTTATATCACGTGATATGTTACATCACTACTGATGGTGTTCATATTTGAATTCTTCTAATTGTGCGACAGGTACTATTTTATTCGGTGGTAAGGATATTGCAAAGATCAAAGGAGATTTGGTCACACTTAGTCATAGTGGGGATGCTAACAGATTTGACGTCATTTTAAATTCCATTAGTTTAGGGGTTACAAGTTACGATACGAACAATGCATATAACCTTGACAATGGTGCTATCTTAATATACGTACCAAAGAATGTTGCAATTTCATTTGTACAAGCCCTAGGTGGAGATTGACTTTCGAAAGATCAGCACAACTTGTACATAGTTCCATATAGCGCAAACCGCAATGTGCATTGCAAGTTTGATGGAATTAGTATTGCAGTTCCAGTACCTGATCTCGTTGTCCCATCAGCCATTGGACAATTCTCATCTGGAATTGCATACGATCCTGAAGCGAAATATGCCCTTGGAGACAGTTTTCTTAGATATGCTTACATAGTATTCGATCTCGAAAACTCAGCAACTTCTCTTGCTGAGCTCAACCACACTACTGAGATAAATATAGTTGCTCTTTGAAATGAGTGCTCAAAATCTTATTTTGTAATCTCTTAGTCAGCGAGTTGATGTCCTAGAGCCCTAGAGCTTTGACTCCACATTTGACTCCATGAGTTTGAGAGAAAATACATGAAGTAAAAGCATGGAATAAAATTATCGATGTCATCTATAAAATAGCAAAGTTGAACACCTGGCCCAAGTACTACCGAGAAATGTTTTCCTCATATGTAGGCTAATGATACTTTGTATTTGGGGTGTAAGCTGTTAATAAAAATCCTATCCGATTAGTGATTCTTAGTAGTATATAATATAAGAATAGTGATAGTAGAAAACAATTTAGAATGAAATCGAAATGTATAGCCGAGAATTTGTGAAATATACTACTTAGTTGAATTGGATGAGTTACTAAATACTTCTTGCAAAAAGCAACAAAAACTAAGTTTCTCAGTACAGCTATTTCGCAACATTAACAAAGAGAAAACAATCTTCGATGCAGATTGATTCGGCAGGGAATGAGTGCTCGAAACTTTCTTCGCACTAATGAACTGTTAGCTGAAATAGTAATTGAAATTTATTGTCAACTGTTGTTGACCTATTGCCTCTCACATTTCTATACATTAAGCAGATTATTAATTCAAGAAGTTAATCTTCGATCTTCTGTCAAATATTACAATTATGAATTTTCAAATTGTTTCATATCTTACTATGCACCATTTAATTGATTGCTCAGGATAAGAGCAGTTTCTATCACTACACCAATCATAGACTCACAAGCGGCTCGTACTTTCAACATAGTGTTAATGCCTTGAGATTTTGAAAAATCTTGAACAACAATCTATTGAGGTAGTCAATGGAATAGCGAAGCAAATATACTTGATGGTTTTGTTAAAATTCTTTCAATATCCAGACATCCTTTGATGAGTTCCTACTTCGAAAATTGCAATCTTAAGTTCTTGAGTGGGCTCAAATTTTTCGTCATGGCTTTGCTTTTTTATATTTTAGTTCATGAACATTTATATTCCTATTCCTTGCTGCTTGTGCAATGCATTTTGGCTATACAAACTATCTATTCATAAATTAAAGATACCCTCATCTTTGTTTTGATTCTTTCACACAAGGCATATCTTACGGTTTTTTGTTGATTTAAAGTATAACTAAATTGAGAATCAACATCGTAGTTTGCTAGTATATGTTATTAAAATTTAAGGTATTTCAATTAACAACACCCAAATTGCCGCTTAAGGTTAAGTGTTGATAATGCAATAAATACTGAAAGTATTAGAACTTTCTACATTTAAGCTTTCTCAGAAACACATATATAAGAACTAGCTTACTACACGAATTTACAAGAATATCGATATACTCTAACTCTATTCCGGCATTTAGTACGGAATTAGGAATCTTTACAAAAGCATCACGCAAAAAAGCATTTCATGAGTAAGTAATTGTTTTCATTCACAAGTATCTACTCTTTCTGAAATAATTCTCCAAATAATGGATGAGAAACAGTTTCATATCTCTTAGCAGTCCATCTTCTCCAATCTTTACCCCATTTGATAATAAAAATGAAACTTCCATTAATCACAATAGCAAGCATGAATAAAAGCCATGTAGTCGTTTTCACTCCACATCTTGCAATCCAAGGAGAGCTCGCAAATGTGAATCCGGTACCAATCATTTTTCTGAGAAAGAGCATCAACACTAGACTTTCACTAGCTATTTTTGGATAACTATCAACAACATAAGTCAAAGTAATTGCTCCTGAGGATGCCATAGAACCATAAGTAAAAATTGGCCAATAACTGGAACTATCCAATGTGTACCAGAGTAAGCACCAATACCATAAGCAATCAAACCAGCAGCATTGAATACAAATGGAAGCACGTTTGCACATAGTCTAAACTCGGGCTCTAGAATACCATTGTTACGTTTAAAAAGCTTAATAGTGAGCCAGTCAACAAATATCCCCCCATAAATTGTTCCAAATGCTGCTCTAAGAAACGAAGCCAAGCTAGTTAAACCTACAGTTCTGGCATCAAAATTATATGGTGAGGCAGTGTAAAACAAAGACTGAGCAGTGTTAAGGAGTGAAGTCCACATAATCTGACAACTATATAGAAGTCCACCCCACACAACCGCTGGAAACGGAATTAAAAAAAAAGGTCTGTAGAATATAGTGAGCCAAGATCTATTATCACTGTACTCTCTTTCAATTAATCTTATCTTCTGCTAATAACCTCTCAAAGGAACTGAATGATCAATATCGTCAGTTGAGATATTTTGACTTCCCAGAGTATCCTTTGAATTAGTAATACTAACATGTTTCTTTTCAATTTCAAGATTTCCAAGTTCAAGGTTTTTAGAACCCGATGATATAGACGTACGACTCCTAGATTGCTTTAGAATTTGTTCTTCAAGTTGCTTATCATATTCGTGTCTCTCGAAGGTTGTATCTTCCATGAAAAATATTTGAGCAACAAACAAAACACTGAGAATAAATAATTTGAATATGATAACACCATTTCCATCCAATACAATCAATAATATATCCAGCTGCTACAGGAGATAAAAATGTACTGGCGTACAAAGCAAAGACAAACCAGGATAAATATTGAGCTCTTTCATGTTGGAAAAATACATCAGTAGTTGAAATTTCAACAAGTGAATCACAAGGAGCAGAAACAAATCTCGAAAGCATTTGGACAACAAATAAAACTTTTACGCTCTTTAATTGTGAGCCAATGATTGCCCCTATGATTAAAATAAAAGTACAGATAATGTATACAAATCTTCTACCAAATTTTAACGCAGTAGGTTGCAAAGTAATAATCCCAATACCTAAGAACAAAAAGATAAATGCAGTAGTAGGAGTTATTTACAGATAAGTGCAATGAAAATCCTCTGACAAAACGGCGTACGCAGGTCCAAACCATTCTGCAGCTTCAGCTGCAGAGAATGCCCAAAACCAAAGGAATCCAAACTGTAAGTTCTTCTTTCTTGTAAACCACCGAAATGGATCATTTGGATTGGAAGAAGGCTGCGGAAGCAAAATAATATTACTGATTGAAACTTTCCCCTTTTTGACATTAAAAATACCTTCTAAATCCACAAGATGAATTGTTCCTGGAACAATTTCTTCATCGATATCAATCCTTTCTTCATTAACAGTCTTTATGTTATGGCCCTTAGTCCTATCTATTTCAGATACAATTGATAGTGGACTATTTTCTTCATATCTTGAGATTTATAATTCATAGCGAGACATTTTAGTCTTTATATGTTATCCAATTCTAGAATTGTTCGATGTTCTCTGGTCAAAATACATAACATTGAAATTCTATGTTGCGTATTATTATCAAGATTGTGGTGATAACAATTAAGGTTTGGAGGTTGTGGCTGGCAAAATATTCTTGAATAGAACCTTTGGTGGAGACTTTTCATGTATAAACCTGCACCATCTTAACCCCGAATAATCAGCCAAAAGCATTACAGTGAACTTAAGCGATTCTAGAAAGCATATGACAGGAAATGATGGAAAATAATGATATTCGTAGGTAATAGTCACGTGCATTGGTTTTGAGGAAGAATATCTGTTGTTTACAATTAAAAGCTTAGAAACTAGTAGCAAAGAGCAAGATAAATCATATCACTTAAAACACAAGAGAACTGAAATTCTGCCATTGAGTAGATATTTTAATTGGCATTGTAATGATATTTTGCAATCTTTTTTAATCGCATACTTTCTTTATTGGCTTTCTCTTCAATAACTGAGTTATTCTAACCTTAATTTTTTTTTTCACTTATTATACGACTATCACGCTGGCAACATTGTGCAGTATTTTTTTTATCAGCCATAGGATATTAGTCACATTTATTGCATTCATCTAGACTTGTTGAAATAAATTACAAACCTAGAGACTATAAATTCAAGATCTTCAATTGACAATTAAGCATAATTTTTTCATACCTTAATAAGACTAAAAACTTAAATCTTAGATAGATAATTGACAATTCTAAATCGTTCTAAATAAAAGTTTTCCAAAAAAAAATCATATTGTTTATTGTAACAATCCTCAGCTCACATTCGGTTTTCTAAAATTCCCCATACCAGAACTTGACTACAATTTTGACCAATTTAGCGGCCCGGAATCGGTGTACTTCTGATTATGATATGATATCCCCAGATTCAAATTATTTTTTCGGTCGCATCCGCAATCAGAAATGAAAATTGGTAAACTAACGATGATTGGAGAGAACACCAAAGTATGGCTGCTATTGCAGCAGCTGCTGCAAATAATGTGAGAAATTGTGGCTGAAAAATACCTAATGCAAAATTGGTACAACATTATTCAAATCCATATTCCAAGATGTATTTAAATTTATGTTGGTGAAAGTTTTCACTTCAAAATCTCTTTCGAAGTAAACATGACTAATACCACTGGACCTTTAAGGGGCTCTAAGGCCTTTCCAATAACAAAAGAGTACACTGCTAGCATTGATGCAAAATATAACGTTAGACCCTTCGTAGAAGCAACACCTTCTAAATCGGATATTAAGCCAATTGATCTAAATGTGATTGACTTGTCTCTTTTTAAAGAAGGACCTGAAAATTTTGAAGCCAGAAAACTTTTAGCCGCTCAAGTTGAAAAATCTTTATCAACGTATGGATTTCTTGTGTTGGACAACCATGGAATTGACTTAGAAGAATTTGAACATTTGCGTTCCATAGCTCAATCTGTTTGTGAATTGCCAGTGGAGATTCAAAAGAAGCATCTTGCTGGTGCAATGAAATCAGATCTAGAAGACAGATCCAAATCTTTAGGTGCTGAAAGAGGTGCTGGCTTTAAACCAAAAAAGTATTGGTCCATGAAAAATGGAGTGGAAGATAGCATTGTATTATATAATTTCCGTAACATGCAACAACCTAGATTTTTTGATCTAGATTATAACAATTACCCAGAGTTAATTATACCTCATCTTCCCGAAATTGCACAATATTTCAGAAAACTACATTCTGAAGTTTTGAGAAAATTGACTATTCTATGTGATATAGTCTTGGAATTGCCTGAAGGATTTTTATGGGAAAACTACTATAAGGTTATAGAAAATGACCATGTAAACTCCGGACATGGATTTGGTAGGTTTATGCTATATAATGAAATGGATCAAGAAGACGCCAAGAAAGTTGATAATAATTGGTTAAGAGGACATTCTGATAGTACAGGGTTCACGTTTATTACATCTCAGCCTATTTTGTCTTTACAAATAAGAGATTATTATACTGGCGAATGGAAGTTTGTTGGTCATAGACCAGGAGGGTTGATAGTTAATGTTGGGGATTCTATGGAATTTATTACTGGAGGATATTTCAAATCATCTATCCATAGAGTGGTTACGCCACCTGTGGACCAGCGTGCATTCCGTCGTTTGGTGATCATATATTTCTGTTGTCCCGGTTATGAATCTATTTTAGACCCCGAACCACTAAACTCCCCCAAACTTAAAAGGTTGGGTTTTAATAAGCCTAAAGAATGGGATAAGATCTCATTCAAATATTGGGATGAGGAAAAAGGAAGATTATTCGGGAAAAAGGCTGTTAATGATTCAAAGGGAGATGAACCCAACTTAGTTCTTTTATATGGTAGATTACATGAAAGATGGCATCAAGTGGAAAAGAATTTTGACCTTGAAGAGGCAAGAAGAAGATTTAATGTGATAGAGTTCTAAGTAATAGTCTAATTCGAAATTTTAGAATAAGAGGAATTTAGCAAAATTCTTTATAGTTACCCAAATTAAGAAATATATAAATCTGCTCTTTTCTTGCACACTTCATGAATAAATGTTAGTATGTAGTAAAATTATATGCAGGTAAATATAAGTGAATCAGGCGGGTAATTTATATTGCTATCTTACTTAGGTACAATTGAGAAAGCAAAGACGTGCAAATACTTAGCAATAATCGTTCATTATAATTATCCCATATATTGAGAGTTAAACTATTTGAAAGTTAGAATGAATCCGCATTTCTCTTGTTTTCAATGTAATCATATTCAGTTCGATTTACGTAGATGAGGCAGAAAGCATTTCTCTACTTTCTCATCCTAATGAACACCCAGACACCATTTTCTACGTCTACTGCAAATACACGATTTGTCTTCTCTCTCTGCTTCAAATATTATGTTTGAGTCGTAAGCCTCAATGCTGGAGATTGAAATTCATCGAAACATATGGCCACAATCACATAATTTTGAGAAGCACCTTTTTCTTTCAGAGCATCATGAATTGTTGAAAAGACCATACTCTAATTTTCCTGTATTTTGAGAATTTTTGTCGCAAAATTTTGAGACACAAAACTTTTAACTAGTGTCACTATTCAAATAATTTAAAGTAGACTAGATAAATAACTAAACTGACGGAAAAATGAAAATGTTAGTTCTGGGGTCAATCAATTGGTCATCAAGATATTCTGTTGCGTCTTTTTAAATCTGCGCCTCTTTGTGTGCAAACTACTGTTGATCATAGCTAACATTGAATACAAACGTGATATTGAAGATATGTAGCCCTGCATACATAGCTACCAATAAATCAAAGAAAAGTTGCTATGACTGAATATGATTCTGCCATATTAAATATATATTCCCAAAGAAGTGAGAAGTCTTGGAAGAATTGGAAAAAGAAAGTCAAAATGAATAAAATTATGAAAGAAGTAAGTAATACCCTGTGAAATTAAATAAAATAGAGCCCAATTAACGTAAAGGAAGAAAACTAACTTCCTGCATAGAACTCGAGCCTTCGGATAGTGAAGTGGGTAACGAAATAAAAGGTTACCTAGTAAAATTCATGCCATTGTTTGACCTGCTGGAAGCACTGTTGGGAGTCTTTGCTGGTGAAGACGAGAATTGAGTAGAATGAGAACCAGGTTGGTTTATATTTGTGGGGTTGGCTTCCATTGCATGGTTCAATGGCAGAGCATGCGAAGAGAATGTCCCCGTTGTAATTGCATGAAATGCTGTATACAAAGCATGCACACCAGTAACAACAACGTAACTTGTCGAACTCAACTTCTTTGAGTAAGAACCATCAGAGCATGATGTAACAGTAATAAAGGAAGTTTGAAATAAGGAGCTAGTAAGAGTTCTCTGCTTCTTATCGCATAAATCGACGTCTGGGCCAAGTTTGATTTATACACTCCAAATCTTGCTCGGCAAGGTCACTTAAATCATCAAGAATTTTAGAACAAACATTCTATTTTTGCAATATCTCTTGATTAATGCAACAATTTGAGTTATTGAAAATATAGAGTAGTCCTGGATCTCTTAATTGCCTTAATTACTCACTATATAAAGTTTTTTTATTTCTGTAATATCCGAATCGGTGACCTAGTTAATTGTCCATTTGATGCCATTTTATTAGGCTCATTATTTATAAAATAAAATTGAGTGCAGTTGCTATTCTTTGCTTTAATAAGCTATTTAATTTACAACTGATGTTTTTAAATAAATTATTCTATTACTTCCAATTCATAATTTCTATAATTATAAGTGAAGAGTGTGCTGCCTGCACCATGTTCACAAAATAAAGTTTGCTTCTCTCCTCGTAAATGAAATTTTGAATCTACAATATTTTTGTACAACAAATTCACTTGAAAAGTTCAATAAATCGTAAGCACTGGATAGGAGTAATTATTTGCATCTATAATCAAATAATTAATTTTCTGTTTATAATTTCAAATTAGTGATAATTTGTTTAAACTGGCTGAAGGAACTGAATAATTCAGCATGTGAAAGCTAATTATTCAGAATCTAATTTTAACCACTTACACAAAAAACCATCTAGCTGCTGTAATCTTCTAATGAGAGTATCCTTCACCTGTTAGGCTAAGATTTCGTTATTGACAAATCTTAAATTGATTTATCACTTTGAGATTCAAATACTCGCAATATACGAGATTCTTAGAAAGATTATTTGAAAGATCACATGGTAACAATTTAAGAACTCCTGCATGTCAGTTCATAGAATTCTCAGTGCAGGTTCTATTTCTTGTTCACGTGAGGAAATTATTGCGAGTAGACTGCAAAATATATCATACTATTACCAAGGCTATTCATATAAGGTGTATATTACTCTAGCCCTTAAGGTCTGGCCTGTATATTAAGGTTATAGTAAAGCCTTCCATGTATTTCCATTGAATTTAAAATTTTAATTAATAAAAGGAACTCTTTTCTTCAAAACTTTGATTGGCCGCGCATACCAGCTTGCCATGACCAGTAAGTACACTATGATAAATGCTGACGATGATAAAATGTTAACTAGATTGGGAATACTGCTGTTAAGGTTTTGAATTATTATTGACGGACATAGAATATAATCCCAAAGAAGTCTTTTTCCAACTTTAGACACCATTTGAAAAAATCTGATTGTTAGTAGGAGAACAATCTTTTAGTAGTATTCAAAAATCATTTATTCTTTTTATTAGAGGTAAATCTGAAAGTATTGATTGCTTATGATTTATTTGCTTGTTTCCAAGATTTCAAGTACTATTACAAATTTTTTTCACTATTTAATGAGTCAATTCTGTTTCTATATTCTAAATCGATGCTTTAGATTTCCTGGTCAGCCAAATGATACCTCCAATTTAAACTGGAGCAAAATAAATGGCAAATAAGTCGAATATACATATGTGCCTGATGTGAAAATTACTCTAATTGAAATTAAGATTAACAAATGCATTTATCATAAGCATATGTTCCAATGAAACACTGAAGAAACCAATTTAGTCCATTTTTGGACTTTTTTGTTTCCGTCCCAGCAATTAGTGTTTACTCCAAGTTTGATATCGATATTTGTGTTTAAACATTTAAAGATCAAAAGTTTAAAGGCAATATTGGAAAAGCTTCCTCTTTAAGTAATGTTTAAAGTTCAGGCAAGAGAAAATTGGTCTTGCACAAATTATTTCCTTAAACCACGAATATCTAGATAAAAAACGTACTTAATACCCTGGAGCTAGCTTAGTTTACCATTCTTTTGGAAGCACTTCTTATAAGTAATATAGACTGGATTCCTATAATCTAAAGTGTGAATATTCAATTCTTTTGTTTATAATGAAAGTATTTTTTTTGTTTTTCTTTTCGCACCCATTTTATCTCATATTTATGCAGTTCCTCTAATTGTATCCAAGCCTCAGGACGACTCCTTCTATGATAAACCAGAAGGATACGAAGACTTAGAGAATGGTACTATTTTGAAGATAAGAATGACTCCCCATCCACTAAGAAGTGTATACATTAAAATTTTTTGAAGAACTCATGGTAGCTTATGGTTAAATCAACCAATTTTAGTGGCTTCCCAACTACTGTTCTTTCAACTTTGATTGAACCTTGTAATTCAAATTCATCTAGGTTAGTGAGCTACCAAATTCCTGAAGAGACTTCTGCTTTGAATTGTGCACCTTCTTATACAATAGAGCAAGCTTGGATACTATTGCCGCCCAAGCAGAGATGTTTATTATTCAGCTAATGTTGAATGAAGGCATTTGGGTCAATGCCCCTGATTATGAAAGTCTAATATCTGCGTTCACTTCAAGACGAAGAGCTGGTCATGGAGTAATGGACTCTATAAGAGGAGGCATTAACTTTGCTAATACAACTGGAATTAATCCAGAATTTGAATTTGTTACTTGGGGGTATTCTGGGGGATCTTTAGCAAGCGGGTGTGCAGGATCTGTTCATCCCCCTATATGCACCAGAGTTGAAGCCAAAGTACCTTGGTTCTGCGTTTGGAAGGTTTGCATCTAATATTACTACCATAATCCAAATGCTGATGGTGGCTTATATTCTGGTTTGGTTTCGACTGGTATCAACGGATCAAGTAATGAATTTCCAGTATTAAATTGAGTCATTCACGATTTACTTCCAGAACAACATGTAGCTCAATTTCAAAACATTAGTGGTTTGTGCCTTCTTCCTGCAATTGTGTATGGAATATTTTCCCAAGTTCTTAAGGGTAATGAAAAGTGGGATGAAAGTGGGTGCGAGGTTTTTGGTAAATCACCATTCAAAGATGTATTAAAAACGAAACACTTGGAATTAGTAAAGATGATATTCCAGATGTCCCCATCTTCATTTATCATGGAATTAAAGATTCCATTGTTCCCTTTATTAACAGTCAAAAAATATATAAAACATGGTGTGACTGGGGCATAGGCTCGTTGAAGTTGTCAGCTTCGAAGTACAATAAGCATATCACGGAAGCCGTTTTAGGAGCACCGGCAGCCATAGCATGGATAAATAAACGCTTTGACCATGGAGAAGTTGAACAGGATTGTCTGTACACCGAGAGAATTTCCAATCTCTTGAAAATAGGAGTATCTAGTGCTGTTGTTGACTTTCTAAAATCAGCATCTAAATCAGTCTTTGTAATTGAGCTTGGCTCCGATACCTTTTTAAGTAAGAGAGGATCTGTAGATTACGATGAAATCATTGAAAATTACTTGCAACAAATGTACCTTAAGACATAATCTTTAAAGATATAATATGCTTTATCCAATTTTGAAAATTTCAACAATATGCACCATTTAACTAATTAGCACTGCTGAATACGCCTCCAACTACAATGCTGGTTGACTACATAAGAAGGGCATATTTCTCATCAAAGTTGTACAACTCCCCAATATATGATTCTAATAATAATTTTTTTTTGAATTAACCTATGTAAACTCACTCACTCAAGTAATGACTAAGACTGATAGTAAAATTAGGTAGAAATGAGGAGCTATATCATATATAAACAAGCTAGTTCGTGTCTTCTTTCAGCAGCGTAAACTTTCCTTCGGCATCCTCAGTCCCCAATTCACATATTCTTTCCTCCGCTTTTCTAAAAAGGTTTGGTCTCTTTTTCATTGCTTCGAGTCAGACTCAATTCTTTACCATATGATATTGTGTATACTGGCACTAATTAAATCGTATATTCATTCTTCATTATAAAAGATTTTGGTGCAAAAAAATTGCGTTATTTACTAGTCTCAATCTTCAGAATTTCATTTATGTTTCGTTAACCAATTAGAAATTGCTTGTCCAACCTTATCAGGATCCTCACGCTGTAAAAAATGTCCTAAGTTGGAAAGCAATTGCACTTTTACATTTGGGACATCTTTAAATTTTCTTGACTCAAGATCAAATAGTTTTTTACTCATGTAACCATCGTTTACTTCTCCAAGAATTAAAGTAGGAACTTTGGAAAAATTCACTTTCCACTTTAAATCCATTATGTTAAAAGGATTTGCAATACACCGATAATATGTTGTAGCGGCCTCAATTACTCCTGGTTTCTGAAAGGTTTCCTTTGTACTCTTTATATCATTTTGAGTAAATTTCCGCCTAGGAGACCAATATTTCCATAAATAATCCAAATAACTATCTTGTTCGACATTTGAAAGCCGATTATAATATAAGAATGAAAATTGCATGGTCAACATATAACTCGAATCGTAGATTTGCTCCGGAGCATACCATAATATTTCATGTAGATGCAAAGTTAGAAAGGTATGGAATTGCTAGACAAGCAATGGAAGTGATTCTGTCAGGAAAATTAGCAGCAGCTTTAAAGGCAATAATTGCTCCCCAGTCGTGACCAATAAGATGAACAGGAATGTTTTCTGGTACAACTTCCTCTATCCATGATTTAACATCAAGGGCTATATTAGATACCCTGTATTCCTTAAAATCTCCTTGGCTGGAAGTCTCATAACCTCTCATCAAAGGTGCAAGTAGCAAAACTCTGTATTCATTTAGAAATGAGTCTTGAATATTTTCCCATATTCCATTGAAAGATGTATTGTCATCAGGGAAGCCGTGAAGTAAGAATATTACTCTTGTCCTTCTTCTCAGAGTTCCAGCAAAAACTTCAGATTGACCGTAATTTGATAATGTAGAAAACTCCCTTGCACCATTATGTAACTTCAATGTATATTGATGAACATGCATCTTAATTGCTAAAAAGTGAAAACTCAAATCAATTTTCCTAACATGGATAGTTAACGATATTTAAATGCTTGAACCTGTGATTCCTTCAGTGGGGGTGAAGTAAGACTTCCACACACTTGGTTCAAACTATTGGGAATAGTATTTTATTGGCTTTTATATTGATGCTTCCTCATTATTGTCTTGGGGCTTTTAATTGTTGAGTATAAACTATAATATCATATACTTCTCATGTAATTGCGTTGTAACGTAACTTGCTAAAACGTTAGAGTGAGGGGACGCCATAAATTTTATAACACGGACCATTCATCAAGGTAGTTTTACATCAAAATAATATTATTGAGAAAAGATAATTACAAATCATGGGATTTCAAGTTAACGATCTAATCTCTTGTCTTACACAACTTAACAAAGATTTGTATGTTTTCAGGCTCTATTAGGAGATAACAACGTTGGCGTATCGGTTATTGGGCATCTGGCTCGGAAACTGAAAGTAATTTCCGCATTTTGAAACTAAACGGCGCAATGCTTATCTGAGATTATCAAACATTATCAAAGATAGATTTTATAAATGAAATCTCAAAATTCTTATCTCTACCTCCTATTTCAATGACTTAGTCCCTTATTTTCATTTTGGCAAATCTCCTGTCTTATCATTTCGACTCTCACTATTTAAACAACTAAAGCTGCGAATTATGTTATATAGTATTATTGTTGTCTTTTACCTTCGATACAAAAAGATATAAACCATATACACATATATACTTAAAAATACATTCTTAAACTTGCCCATTGATCCTATTAGATACGTCACTAAAGTGGATTTGGATTGTCCCGATGATGAACAACCTCTGCTTCGTAATAGATGGCATCCCGATGTTCCCCTCTCTGAAACAATTAAACCCGGAGAAACGGTCAAAATTGAATGCTTAGACTGGACTGGAAACCAAATAAAAAACCTGATAATGCAGATGATTTACTCAACGTAGATCTTACCAGAATTCATTATCTTTCAAGACCGTTTAATATCCAAGGAGCTGGACCTGGTGATTGTTTGGTAGTTGAAATTAAAGACATCCAGCCACTAGAAAGACAGCCTTGGGTTATTGTGGAATTTTCCACAAGTCTAACGGTGGAGGGTTCCTACATAGATTTTACTCAGAATGTGCAAAAGCAATTTTTGATTTCGAAGGTATTTATTGCACTTCAAGACATATTCCTCATGTAAAATATACTGGTTTGATACATCCAGGAATTATGGGTATTGCCCCATCAAAAGAAGTTTTGAAAGAATGGAATTTTCGTGAAAGTAAACTTAGTGAAAAAAATTCAGCATTCACATGATACTCAGGTAGCATATTTCCAGAGCCAATTAATTGCCATGGGGGATCAGCAACAAATGATCTTTTGAAAAAAATTTCAATCGAAGGAGCAAGAACGATTCCAGGTAGACCAGAAAATGGAGGAAATTGTGACATCAAAAACCTTTCAAGAGGGGCAAAGGAATATTTTCCTGTATATGTGAAGGGTGCTAAATTGTCATTAGAAGATTTAGATTTTTCACAAGAGGATGGGGAAATCTCATTCTGTGGAGCAATTGAAATGCCAGGAGTAATTACTATAAAGACTTCAATTATTGAAAATGGTATGAAAGAATTATCATTAAAATCTCCAATGTTCATACCAGGTGATATTCCAAATCAATATGGGCCATCGAATTATCTAACATTTGAAGGATTCTCAGTTGATGAAGAAGGCAATCAACAGCATTTATGTGCCACAACTGCTTACAGACAAGCATGTATTAGAGCAATTGAATATTTGAGAAGATTTGGTTATAATGACTATCAAATATATCTCTTCTTAAGTACTGCACCAATTGAAGGACATATAGCAGGTATAGTTGATGTTCCAAATGCTTGCACAACACTTGGAATACCAATGGATATTTTTGAATTTGATATATCTCCTTCTTCAAAATTTATTAAAGGAAGCTTAGATATGGGTAATTGTGCTTTTGTAAGTAATTATGATCACAAAGTGACTTATGATTACAAATCGATGTTTGTTGACGTTGAGAAATAAAAGATAGTTTCATGCCTTATTTGAATTATTTTGTAGATTGTAAGTCTTGCATTTCAATGGTTTGATCATGTACAACTTCGCCACGTTCTTGTTGATCTAACATATTATCAAAAAATGTTGTTCTCAACTCTTTCCAACGGGTCATATAAGTAGATAAAGTAACTAGTATAACTGCACTTAACACTTGCAAACACCACCATAAGGTACTAGTAGGGAATTTCCCGGTATAAATCCATACAATTATTAAATTCAATATGTGAACAGTCAATGCAAAGTCCCATGCTAATTTCGAACGACCAACTATAATCGTTACAAAGGCGACACATAATAATGAATCAAATAACCATAATGCAAACAATGTGAGACCCATGGCACTTTCAGGGGTGATTAATTCCCACAGGAATATCCAATCAATTTTAAAGTTATAACCATTTAGAATTGAAATTAAATAAAATATTATGAGTGCCGTCAAATAGTAGAAACACTGTAATATGATTATTTGAAATAATAATTTTGATGGATTGGTTATATCTGAAGATATAGAACCGTTTAAGAGTTTATATCCATTGCTCAAATTCATATTTGCCTTGTATGAGTCAATATCAATGATATGGATGATGTGTTAGACATAGAGAAGTGTTGAATGGAATGTTTTCTATTTGGAGCCCATATTTGTAAACCACCAATGCTACTGCATGTAGTTTCTGTGAAATCGAGATTTTTTGATCAAAATTCGGTGGCATCGATCTTGACTCGCTCGGATGAAGACCGAAGTCAAACAGTATTAATGAGATATACAGAACAGAGTACGTTAACTGAAAGTAAGTTGAACATCATGAACACCCTAACTACTAAATATTAACTACTGAACCTTAAATTCTGAATCTGAACTACTAAATCTGCAAAAAAATGCTTCTATAATATCGTATTTCTTAATTAAATTGAACTATAAAATCTATCTATTTTCTACCTTTGCTCTTCTTCTTTTTCTCAGGTTTAGATTTTGTCATTCTATCATTCTTGGTCTTTTTGTATGATCTACCACCTTCCTTCTTTTCTTCCAATGCTTTTCTTTTCCTTGAATTGACCTTTTTACCATGTTTTGTAAGTTGATGCATCACAGGAGTCTTATGTGCTTGTTTTTCCTTTTCCGATTCAAACCATGTTCTCTTTGGACGAGATTGAATTTCTTTTCCATATTTGACAAAATTTGAAGCCTTCGTTAATTCCATTTCTGCTTGTAAGATTTCCTTTGCCTGTGCTTCTTCTTCAAGGACTTCTTCAATAATATTACTCTTCAGCTCAACAATTTTATTTAATTCTTCAACATCTTTCCAATCAACATTTCTGGAAACTGCTTTACCTTCGTTAGTATCTTCTAAGGATTTGATTGCTGCCTTCACAATAGATCTATCTTGAGTTGATTCCCCAACAAATGTAATGGATTTACCATTTCTACCAGCTCTTGCTGTTCTACCAACTCTATGTAAATATATTTCATGAGTTTTAGGCATATCATAGTTGATAACAATTTCAATCTTTGGAATATCTAAACCTCTTGCTGCCAAATCTGTACAAATTAATACTGGAACAACCAAATTTTTGAAATCATTTACATTTTGTAAACGTTGCTCTTGTGTTAATGAACCATGCAATTCTGAAACTTTCATACCCAATAAACCCATAATAACTCTTAATTTATGTGCAGATTCTTTTCTAGCAACGAACACAACTATTCTATTTTGTTGCTTTGGATCTATGTTTTTTAATAATTGAAATAATAGTGCTGGCTTAAGATGCTCTCTTTTACGAATACGAACAAATTCTTGAATCAAATTCGATGCAGCAGATTTTGGAGGGTCGATCATAATTCTAACCGGTTTCTGTAATGACAATTGAATTAAATCTTGAATTTTAGTATTCATAGTAGCAGAAAATAATAAAGTTTGACGCTTATGCTTTGGAATCAAGGATAAAATTTCGTTTAGTTCTACCTGGAAACCCTCATCTAACATCCTATCAGCTTCATCTATAACTAACACTTCCAACGATTCAATTGAAAAGGATGGAGAATTTCTAATATGATCAATTAATCTACCAGGAGTTGCGATAACAATATCTGGTCTTGTCTTCAATTGCTGTTCTTGTTGTCTTAAATTTAACCCACCAACTGCCAATCCGAAACTTAAATTGTTAACAAATCTTCCAATCTTCTTACCAACTTCACAAACTTGAATAGATAATTCTCTAGTAGGGGTTAACACTATAACTCTGGTAGATGATATTTTAGATGGCTTATATAACAATCTTTCAATAATTGGTATCATATATGCGGCGGTTTTACCGGAACCAGTTTGGGCACCTGCAACGATGTCTTTGCCTAATAATGCAATTGGGATTGATGCTGATTGAATTGGGGATGGCTTAGTGTACCCTAATTGTGCTAAACCCTTTAATACTGGTCTTGATAATTGTAAGGTTTGGAAAGTTGTGTGAGTTTGCTTTTTTGCGGTAGTAGATTCAGATTCATCTGCATAAAACTCTGCCATCTGTTCTGCAGTATCCTCGTCTTGTTTGTCTTCGTCATTATCTCCTTCAATATCAGAGTTTGGATATTCCTGATCCATGTCAGCATCAATATCGCTATTATTTTTCTCTGGGTTTGATTCTTCGTTTTGGTCTTCTTCCTCGTTAGGTTGATCTTCAGCTCCCATTCCAAAACCATCCAAAGCTAGTTCATCGTCATCTTCATCTTCATCATCGTCATCTTCTTCTTCTTCATCATTTTCTTCCTCTTCCTCATTGTCCACTTTTACGTCTCCTCCAGCAATATTAAGTAAACCACCCTTTCTTCTTAAAATGACATCCAAATCAACATCTTTCTTGGCTTGTTTTACACCTTCACTATCATTAGTTTCTGGAATAAAATCCCATCCTTCAAAGCCTTTAGTTGTTTCTAAGTCATCTACTGTAAATTGAAAATCAGGATTAAGATCTTCATGTTCTTCTGGTTCCTGTATCTGTTCCAGGTTATTCTTTGCCTTTTTGCCCTTCTTCTTCAATTTCACTGGTGCTTGTATTGGTTCTACAGCATTTTCCATTTCAATTTCTGATTCATCATCTTCAAGATTTGGGAGATTTTGTTCGGTTTCAGAGTCACTATCAATAGTTAAAACAAAGTCTTCGCTCAGACTTTTAACTTCGGCAGCACCAGAATTGTGTATTACTTTCTTGGCCATTGTATACGATAATACTAAGAACTTATCAAATGAATATATAGTAAGTTATCCGTAAAATATGATACACCTACGAACTGGACTTAGTGAACGCTCCACTACTCGATGGGATGAGCCAAAAAAAAAAAAAAAAAAAAGAAGTCGAGAATGATGCTGCATATAATTTAGAGATACTTAGTTGCGAAAAAAGTGTTAGCGGCTTTAGCCATATAATGTTAACAGATGATGGGTGATTATATATGTGAATAAGTTGTTCAAATATGCAACTTAAGGAAAACTTTATACTTAAAACCTCATTTATTGCTTAAATTAGTCCATTCCTTCTTCTAATTTTATGTCGCTACAAGTTCCTGAAGAATATTTTATTGTATATATATATGCTATACTTTGCTTCCTGCCTGCATAAAACGTTACATATCTTACTTATAGTGAAATCCTTCGGTAGTTATAGAAACCAATTCATCCAATTGATAGAATTCATCATCATCTTCACCAAAGTCATCATCTTCAAAATCTTGTAATAATTTAGTATCAAAATTTAATTCTCCACCATTATTTTTATCTTCAAGACTTAATAATTGAACATTTCTTCTAATGTCAATTAAACTTTCGATTTGATTTTCTGTTTCTTTCGACAACTGTCCAGGTTTAATCATACCTCGTAACATTTTTAAACCATCAAGCCAAACATATTTGCTGACTTCGGTATCAGTGTAGAAAGATAAGAGCTTTTTATTGTTTTCTCCAATTAAAGTAATTTTCTCATAAGATATAGTTCCTTTAATTGAAATACTATTCTTGGTAGTGATATCTCTAGCACTATCTGCATAGGTAGAGGAAATTGCACCAGAAGGTCCTAAGCTTTCACCAAGCTTTGTAGATTTGAAATCAACTATACTTAATAATCTAATAGACTGATTTTCTAGTTCTTCGTAAGATGGCTTGATCAGGGTCTTTTCACTATATTCCTTATAGTAAAGTTGCTTTCTATTGGGCGATAATGAAATAAAGTAGTATTTATTTCCATGTGGCTTATTATGAAGACTCGTAATTGAATTCACTTTTGACATTTGCTCACCATAAGTCTCGGTATGAACCCATGATCCCTTTAATAATTGTATTACTCTTTGTTCACAAATGAAATCCATCACTTCTGGGGTTAAACCTCTATTGAACTCCAAAAATTGAGATTTCCAAACTTTTTCATGTTCGTGCTTAATTTTTGTTATTTGATCATGTCTCAATTCTTCCAACGTTTGAGTTTTGGTAGTATTGAGACAATCTTCGATTGATTTATTGTTTGCTAATAAGTCTGATTCTATATTGACAATTTGTGACTCTAGCAATTGTATAATTCTACTTATATCATTAACTTCTTCCAATTGAGCTCCAGTTTCTTGCCATAATATAAGACAATTATTCATTGTGTAATAAATCATTAATTCCCAACTCAATATCTGTTCATAAATTGTAGGATATTTTTCACTATCATGAAATACTCTAATCCACAAATTAGTGACTTCATTTATGAATAAATATAATGGGAATGTTCTATTGTGATTACTCATCATTAACTCTTCATGGAATCTCTTTTTAAACGTAATATTAGGATCTGTCAAGAAAATCTTTAAATCCATTGCAAGTAAGATCGTGAAATTGTCAACCACAAATTTTCTTGGATCAGAAGTAAAACCTGCTTTAATATATTCTACGATAGATGCAACTGTTCCGTACTCATTTAATGACACATCTAAAAATATAAATAAGTTATTCAACATAACTTGATGAGATTTTATAGATAAATCAAACCTAGTATCGTTAAGATATTCATTTAAATTGTAGTAGGAAATCTTCAAAGTATTTATACCATCTATTATTAATCTATCATCGGTATCAATTAAATTTCCAACTGTGCTGAAAAAGGCAACGTGCTTTAGCCTTCCTGCTAAAGTAATTATTCCATCATATTCATGTCCTAAAGCCTTATTTATTAAATCACTTACCAACTTAATTGAATTGAAAGTAATTTTATTATCTTGAAGGTATAACTTTTGTGTCATTATGTCTAAAACATCTAAATATTGGATCAAAGATTGATATAATGGCAAGTATTTGTCGATGGAGGATATCAGTTCATCATCTCCAGTTTTGAAAATTGTACCAGAAATTAAAATTACGGAGATTTTAAGAATTGCCTTATACGTCTCAGTTGACATATTTGGAGATACAATGGAAAATAATGTTGAAAATAGGGTATGATCCAATACTTTAGTGAACTCATTCAGAACAGCATCTCCTCCAACAATATAGTCTAGCAATTTAGCAAGAACAACAATCAGGTTAACCTTTTCTTGTTTATCTTTTCCTAAGATATTTGCCTTAAGGACAGTGGCATAATTGAGGGCAGTTACAGCATCTAGTTTATTCTTGGATATATTATCTAAATTTGTTAGTAATGCAAGTCAAAAAAAAAGGTGAATGTAGCTTTGAATACGAGATGTTGGCATATGGTCTCTATCAATCAGTAGTTAAATGAACCACTGATCAGAAATTGATTTTGGTATCAAGAAGTTGAAATAAAGCCAAAGAATCACTGACAGATAGTCCTTGTGGAAATTCAACCAGTGATTATACCAACTTAATCTGAATCATTCTGTGATTGTCAAATATGTAATTAATTCACTCGTAATCCAAAAATTTGATAAAAAAATGCAAGGAATTGTGTGAATTCAACATACTCTTACTTAACAAATCGTTAAGTTTATGATTGATGGTTCTTGAAGATTCGGCCATCCTTGAAGATTCAATATACTATGACTTTGCTAGGAAGATGTACCACTATAATTTCAGAAAAAAACTTGATGAAAGCTGAAAAGTAAATTATAAGAAAAGCAGAATCTTGAAACGTAATAAATATAAAAATGTATGTGGAATTAAAGAAAAGAATAATAGTTGCAGCTCGACTAAACGAAAGTGTCTAAGAAAGCGTAACCCAAAAATCGCTAAACGGTGTGGATTAAGTACAGGATTTGACGAATAGACGTGACAAAAAAAATATAATTGGTGCTCAATCTAACACGGACGATAAAAATAATTCCGACACCACTGTTCTCACGAGAGGTTGATACAATTAAGAGAAGGAAGAGTTTGAGGATAATGAAAGTGACAGATCAGCAAGACTATTTATTACACATTTACATGATCCCTATAATAACCTCCTTTGGTATTACCTTTCTCGAAGTTTAACTGTAAGTTGTTGCCTCTGAGGCGTCGATTAACATTTCATTAGAGTAATTCAGGGGAGCCATTGAATACTCAGGGCTTAATTTTTCTCGCGAGCGGTAATGAAAAATTTCCGACTTGCACGCAAATTAGTTGCAGATTGATGCAAGTGCTTTTCAGTTGACCCTGCAATTAAAGTGTAATGGGACGAGGTTTGGATGGTAGATGTTGGAGCAAACGAAGGCATTTTTTTATGAATTGCTTCACTTGGCTTATTGTTGTCTTTCAACCTTAAGCGACTAATGGTTAATGAACCCCCATATGAGTAAATTCTTTTCTTTTCTTCTTTTCTTTTTTTTTGAATCAGCCCTTTTTTCCTTGATAACCTCAGTGTATGTCAGGTGGGTTAATTAGGTTGTTAGGTATGGGGTCGTTAATTAGTTGCATTTGCATTTGACTAAAATTCTACTGCTTTGCATCTTGTAAGTTTACATTTTAAAGCATTGACAATACACAGCGCCTTCCATTATATTGAGGTCTTTGTTCTCAATCTTTCACTTGCACAATTGCGAGGTTAGACAACCTATCAATTTAGTGGGATTTCAACGCACAATATGATGCGAGTTCTATTATTCTCTTTTTATCTGCCAGAATGCGCCTCAAAATATGGTAATGGGAGGTTTCTCTCGATTGGTACGACTGATTCCTCAATGTAATCTATTTACAGAGAATTGTAGCTATAATTAAGAATTGCAGTAACAAGCGCTTCGATAAATTTGCAATCAAGAGTAGCAGTTGCATTATTCACTAGTGATAATTTTAGCAATCAAAAATGAAAATTTGAACCATTTGTACTTTTGGATACTAAAAAAGGGTTTTTGAAATACGAACGCTGCATCAAATTGACGCAAGTATAGATTAATTGAAAAATATATGCAAATGCTGTACCTTCTTCCCTAGTTTGCAATGAAATATGTCGAACTGAAAAGTGAAATACTAGTGCAAAAGCATTACGTTTGCTTATTGCTGTTAAATAATATTCTACAATAGTTGATTTATTAAACTCCTTGAATCGAATTGCCTTACATTATGGTGAGCCTCAACCTTGGCCAAGCTCTAGAAACCCAATCGATTGCGAATCAAATAAATAATCTCAAATTTGTCGTAAATTATAAGAATTTTGTTTAGTAAAGTTAAGTCTCGTTCCCTTACCCCGCCATTTTAACTAATATTGCTAGCACCACCTACACATGAACAACTTCTTAATATTTCGTTTTTCTTTCGTTGCACAACGACCCTTTTTCAATCTCTAGCAGGGTACCTGACTGTAAGGAAAAGCCAACATATTTGCTTCACATACAATTTGAAAATCTGAAAACCGGAGACCCCGAGCAATAAATTTCAATCAAATTCTATTGTTATGAAAAAAACTTGGCACTCCTGACTAGCCGTATTCATGAACACATATTTCATGTTAGTACTACAAATTTTAGAAAAATCAGTGCGACAGTTCGAATCCGTGAAATATAAATTAATCTCAAAAGCAGCTAAACAGAAATCCTCGAGTTGGGCTTTTGGTTATTAATCTTGTAATACAATAGTACTACTCTCCACCAATTTGTAAATTATTATTTTTTTTCCTCATTTGAGTACTTTCAGCTTCAGTATCCGTGTAACTCAGTTGGAAATTTATAACGCCAATAAGTTTACACTCACCCTCTACTCTCCGGTTCCATTTCCAAATAAATCTCCACCTGCAGGTAATGGCACCTCAATAATAGAGTAATTAAAATTAACCCTTCAATCACAGATTTCATTCCTCTCCTATGTCCTAATTGTATTGGAATCACCGGTTACTGTTACTGTCGCTATTACTTTCTTTTTTCTTTAGAGTCTCAATTGTGGCCTCCTTAATATCTGGGACCACCACAATCTCATACATCTCAAGTGACCGTCCAGTTTCAGTACTATCTGAACTTGCTTCCCTGATCACGTCTCATTTCTCATAACGTTTTTTCTTATTTTTTGAACAATCTATTCTATATTTACTACAGAATCCAGTACCCCATCGATCAAACAAACAAACAAACATTATATTTCCTGAATCTAATAGCTTTTGATAATCTACTAGATGAGTTTCCTTAAGCGTGATAAACCACGCTCAAATCTGAAGCTAAACATGACTTCAACAATTGTGAATACAAATTCCAATAACTCCACTGAGGACCTGTTTACGCCTGAGTCTTTGGATTTTAATTCTTCTGCTCCAAAAGATTCCCTTCCAGAGCAGCCTTTGTCTCCTACAAATTTGAGCCATAATGAAGCTTCAATCAATTCCAAAAATGATTCTATTACCAATAATAAAAATAATGAAAAACCTCACTTTAAGTTCACTTATGACATAAATCAAAATGAAAGTGCTGAAAATGAATCCCGTCAGGCTCCTTCAGATAGGAAACAATCGGGAATTTCAGGTAATGCTTCATCTTATAATGATGCTATGTATAGTCCTAGACTGTCCATTGTATCAATGCAAAACTCAAGTGATGACTTCATCAGAAGTTTGGATTCTTCTCCAAATGAGATTAATGACCACTATAGAGGCTTCCATGCTAACCATAGAGGGAAAGGAATCATTAATGTTCCGCCTTTGAGCCATCCAATTAAACCACGATTTAAGAAGAAGGGTCACTCTCTCTTGGGAAAATTAATTCACTCTAATAGAAGAGATTCTGATCTGACCGATAATAATTCGGTTAGATCAAATTCTAATCATACCCATACAGACCAAGCCGATCAAAGACTGAATTCTTCCGTCAATACTGCTGCTTTATCGCAAAGCAATAATATGAGGTCTTCGTCACTTAGTTCTGTAAATCAATCATTGCCAGCAAATACTCCAACTAGTAGACGAAATACATCTACTGCCAGTTCGTTTTCTCATAAGCATAAATTCAGACTCCCATCAATAACTTTAGACCACCATTCTCAACCAGTATCCCTGTCCCTGTTGAGGCTGCTTGTTGCACCTCAAGAGAATTTGCAAACTAGTCTGGTTGCAGAGTCAAATGCAGAATCAGAAATTGATTTGAAAGAAACCGAAAAAAACCCTCTGCCAATAAAGAAAGCAGGTAGAACTTTTGATCTTGATATGGACTTGAATGAAATGCATGGTATTGTTAAATTTTCCACTCAGCATCAAGAAGAATCAAATGAAGATGAAGCATATAACCCAAAGCGTGAGAAACTGATAGTAACTCTTTCAGATAACCTGAGTGTACATTCCGGACATGGTGCTGGTAGTATAAATGGAGGAGTATCGGGTGTTACCACACCAAGAACTTTGAACAAGAAAGCTGTCTCTACTTTGACTATAACTGGTCAAGATAAGGCTACATGGAAAGCTCCAGATAGTTGGGATGTAAAATTCGATCAAGTGAACAATACATCCATTTCCCAAGAAACAGAATCTAATGAGTTTGACGTGAATGAGGACGGTCTGAGTGATGATGCCAAATCAACTTGTTCGTCTGGTACAACTGAACTGAATTCTTCTGACGAACCGGCCGAGATTGTCGATGCTGCTGGAAATCTTCATCATCACCATCATCATCACCACCACCACCATAACCATCATCAAAGCGGAATTGATCAGAGTCAATTAGAACTATCATCAGCAAGATATAACTTACCAGTTTTATTTGGAGCCCGTCAGTCATCTCATATTATCCCACAATCTAATGATAAAACAAGTTCTAGGGTTCAGAACCATATTGTTAGAATATTTAAGCAAGATAATACTTTTACAACAATTTTATGTCCGTTGGAAACCTCAACCGCAGAATTGCTCAAAATTGTTCAAAGAAAGTTTTTTCTAGAATCCATTACTAATTATCAAATATCCGTTTATATTGGTAGTAGTGTTAAAGTACTAGAACCATTTGAAAAACCTCTTAAGATTCAAATGGGGCTTTTACTACTTAGTGGGTATACGGAAACTGAAAAATTGAATATTATCGGTCGAGAAGATTTGTCATTTATATGTAAATTTGTCCTCGAAGATATTTACCTAAGAAATTTAACACACGACGAAGAAGTGATGCTATCAAAGGATTACGTCGATGTGAATATATCAGGTTTGAATTTAAAAAACATCCCTATTATTTTCCATCAACATACTTATGAGATCGAGAAACTTAATGTTGCCAATAATCCGTCGATCTATATTCCTTTAGATTTCATTCAATCATGTAATAATTTGACTAGCATTGTATTTTCAAAGAATGGTAGCTCAAGATTTCCTATGAATTTTTTGGAAGCCAAAAAGTTAACATCATTAGACATTGAGAAAAATTTCTTGGATGATTTACCTTCAAGATTTGGACATTTGAAAAACTTAACTCACCTTAAATTGAATTCAAATCAATTGAGTTCATTGCCGAAATCTTTCGGCAGGTTAAAAAATTTAATCTCACTAAATTTATCGTCAAATTATTTTAATAGTTATCCAGAGGCAGTAAATGAACTTACAAACTTGAAAGTTTTAGATTTATCTTATAATGATTTATCCGAATTACCTAGATCAATAGGTCAGTTGATAAATTTAGCAAAATTGAATCTTTGTACAAACAAACTTGAAAATTCTTTACCCGAATATTTCACAAATTTAATCGCGTTGAAGAGATTAGATATCAGATATAACTATATATCTAATATTGATGTATTGGGCTCTTTGCCTAGCCTTGAAGTTGCCTATGCTTCTAAGAACAATATTTCCGCCTTCAGTGATAAAATTGACAATCTAAGACTTTTACATTTTGATAGAAATCCTATTACAGATTTACAGTTTGAAAACATTTTACCAATCTTGACAGTTTTAGATTTGTCAAGAGCTAAGATTACATCTGTTCCCTCGGATTTTGTATCAAAGATTCCAAATATTGAAAAATTAGTCTTAGATAAGAATCATTTGGTTAATTTACCAGAGGAGATAGGCAATTTGAAGAAATTATCATTTTTATCAATTTATGCGAACAATTTACAAGTCTTGCCTTCAACAATAGGCCAATTGAAGTCATTGCAGTATTTGGATTTGCATTCAAATAATTTACAAACCTTGCCCGATGAAATATGGAATTTGAAGTCTTTGTCCGTGTTAAACGTTTCATCTAATATGTTGACTAGCTTCCCTAAACCTCCATTATCAGTAGCAAGCAGTATTTCTTCGTCTGTCAGTCTAAAGAATTTTATTGCTGAATCTGTCAAGGGTGGAGCAGACCCTTCTTTATCGCAAATAGATAGTCCTTACTCGAAAACCCCTAGTGAAGAAATTGACGAGTCTTATTCTGATGTTTACCTTCCTAGTAATAACTCGTCACAGTTCACCACCAGTGAGAAAATTAGTACTCCTACTTCATCTGGCTCTTTGGCTAACACTTTGACTACTTTGACGTTAGCAGATAATAGATTAGGCGATGACTGTTTCGAGTCAATTTCATTTTTAATTGAATTGAAGTGTCTTAATTTATCTTACAATGATTTCCTTGAAATACCTGAAGGAGTTTGCAGAAGAATGTCAAGGTTAACTGAGTTGTTTTTATCTGGCAATGAACTATCAAGTTTACCAACCGATGACTTAGAGACTTTGAAATCATTGAAATTACTTCATTTAAACAATAATAAATTTGTTTCTCTTCCAGCAGAATTGAGCAAGTTGACGAATTTAGAATACTTAGATGTGGGTTCGAATCAATTAAAGTACAATATTTCTAACTGGCCCTATGATTGGAATTGGCATTGGAATAAAGCCTTGAAATATTTGAATTTTTCGGGTAACAAAAGATTTGAAATCAAACAAAGTCATATCAAAAATCCTGAAACAGGCGAGGATTTTGATAGTTTGTTAGTTTTGAAGAATTTAAAAGTTTTAGGCTTGATTGATGTCACATTAACGACCTCTTCTGTTCCTGATCAAAGTATAGAAACAAGAATAAGAACAAGTGGATCTGAATTTGAAAACATTGGCTATGGTATATCAGATTCTATGGGTTCCAGAGGTTGTGTTTCAAGTAGAGATATTTTTCTTCAGAAATTTAGGGGTAACGAAAATGAGGCTTTGATTTGTTCAATAGATGGAAAGCTAGGCTCTCATGATATAGGGCATAGGATATCTGCTATTGCAAGAACTCTATTTGTACCAAATTTTGCCGAAGAATTAAATAAATTGAACTCTACTGAAACAGTGCAGGATGCTATTAGAAGAGCATTTTTATCAATGAATAAGGAAATCAACGGATTCTTGTCTACAAAGAAGAATAATATAACCAATTTAGGGTCTCTGGTTAAAACAGAGCTTGTTGGAGATCTTACATTGGCAGATGACGCAAATTCAGGAGCTGCATTCACAGTCGTGTATATCAAAGACAAAAAATTGTATACTGCAAACATTGGAGACATTGAAGCTCTTCTTTGCAGAAATAACGGAGATCATCTTCTCTTGACTAACAAGCATGATCCAACTAATAGAAGTGAATTTGAAAGAATTCGTGCTTCGGGAGGCTATGTATCTGGAGACGGTGCTTTGGATGGTGAAGTACCTATATCTCGTGGTATTGGATTCTTCAACTATCTTCCTCATACTAACTCTGGACCTGATATTTCAGAATTGGAAATAACAGGTGCTAATGATCTGATTATCATTGGAACTAAGGTGTTATGGGATTATATTACATATGAATTAGCAGTCGATATTCTACGTCAAGAAAAAGATGATCCTATGAGAGCTGCACAAAAACTTAGGGATTATGCTTTATGCTATGGAGCAACTGATAAAATTAATGTTATCGTTATTACTTTAGGGGAACAGAATTCTGATAAGCTGAAGTTTGCTTCAAACTCGTTGTATAACAATATTGGGCGCAATTCTGATATGTTCTTGAATAAGAAGAGAAGAGATAGAACACAACAACTTGCAGGAGATTCTACTTTAAGAAGATTAGAGGAAGAAATTGAACCTCCTATTGGACTATTGGCGCTTGCTTTCACAGATATCAAGAATTCAACGCTTTTATGGGATGCTTATCCTGTTGCAATGAGATCCGCTATCAAAATTCATAATGCAATCATGAGAAGACAACTCCGTATAGTTGGTGGATATGAAGTCAAAACTGAAGGTGATGCATTTATGGTTTCATTCCCGTCGCCATCTTCAGCATTACTTTGGTGTTTCACGGTGCAACAACAATTACTTACCGCGGATTGGCCAACGGAAATCTTGCAAACAGATCAATGTTGTGAAATAACGGATGCAGATAAAAATGTAATATTTAGAGGTTTATCTGTTCGTATGGGGATTCATTGGGGTTCACCAGTATATGAACTTGATGTGGTCACCCGGAGAATGGATTATTTTGGACCAATGGTGAATAGAGCCTCTAGAATTAATGCTGTGGCTGACGGTGGTCAAATAGCAGTTAGTTCTGACTTTTTAGACGAAATGAAAAGTTTGTATAAAATTCACGATGATATTAAAGAGGGGAAAGTAACGTTACAGGAGGCATATCTGGGTAATGTTAGAGCTGGGGAAATCATTGAAAAGGAACTCACATCGCTTGATGAAGTTGGATTTGAATATTACGAGATTGGAGAAAGAAAATTAAAGGGACTTGAAACCCCGGAACTTGTTACATTGGCTTATCCTGAAAAGCTTAAAGCTAGGTACGAGGTGTTTAACAATAGTTTAAACCAAGGTGCTGAAATTGAAATTCTTAATAAACTATTTGGTTCTTTGCCTATAGAATGTGTATATGGTTTGAGAAATGTTTCCTTACGACTTGAAAACATTGCCATTAAAATGTGTGATGGTGTTGCACCCAGTGAGTCCTTTAAAAATGTTCCTTCTTCAAAGATAACTGAATCAATGAAATTGAAAGAATCTGATATTGTTGGGTTATTGAATCATGTGGTATCAAGAATTGAAAATTGTGTAACCATGTTCCTTATACGTCAAGAAACAGATAAAGTCAAGGGAGGTAATGGTAGTATCAAAGCACATAATCCAACTCATATTTGGGATATTGTTGAACAATTGGCAAAGATGGTAAAGGACTTAAAAGATGAAAATAAGTTTATTACAAGAGCAAACTTGAATTCATCCAAGTAGAATACATAGATGCAGTATACAAGTCATTAATAAAAATCATTAAAAGATAGTGATGAATGTAAAGTAGATCAAAGTAGAGTGAATTTTTCAAGGCAGTAGCAGTATTTGTGGCCCAGCTTAGTAGTGAGATGTAGACCTCGAAAGTCTAGCAAATACTTGCATGCAGTACCAGTTCCACTACTCACATATCGGGTCTCTTCCAATAACGATCTACAGTATTGATTGAAAACAGATCCAAATACTTATGAATTAACTCTTCAATGACAAATCCATTAAGTCTTCTTCCTAAATCTCACACGAGACTGAAGCTGTCCATATATTCATTAGCGTCTTTAATTGGTTCACAGAAAAGCACTAATGCCGTATCTTCCGAATCGGAACAAGATCTACCAAAATCAATGAAATGTGATATGAAACAAAATATGGAAAGATCCATGCCATTGATTCGAGAACTGTATTATGGTCAATCATTAGGTCTGAGATCAAAAGCACAGACTGAATCTTGGCTGGATACTTTCCCAATCGGAGGTGCCGATTTAATACATTGGGGAAAATACCATGGCACTAGATCATCCCAATATCTAAGTAATGATTTCAATATTGACTCAAGAGATGTCAGTGGATTGGGTGATGATTCTGGTTATCGTAAAAACGATGACGGCTATGTTGGCTACTATCATTTCGCAAATGGAGTTGCAATTTTGGACGAAAATGATATCGAAGAGTATGTTTGTGATTTAGTCGGCATAGAAGGAAACGGAGTCGATGGCTATTCACTAAAGAAGATAGTAACCCATGATATACTGTTGCTGCTGAATCTCCTGAATCATTTAATACAATCACAACTGACCCATCTGAAACGAGAAATGTTGGTAACTTATTGTACATATAACATTTTCAATAAATCTGATTTTAGAGCAAGATTCGTGATTAATTTATCAAACCCAATCAGAATTGATAAAAGCTTTCAGATAATACCAAATTCAAATGGTAAAACGTTTAGTTATAACACTGAAACCATAAAAGAACTTTCTCGAGGTTATTGGGATGAATTGAGGGCCTCGCAATTAATAAGACTCTTCACAGAACTAGATGATCCTGCTAGACAATTGGTTGGCCTTGTGAGTTACCCAGACCTAATAAGTACCAAGAAAATACTTCTCAATTCTATTGTATCACTAGTGAAACTTCTACCCAAAGGAAGCATGACTGACTATAAACCACGCAATGGATTTAGCAGTGGAGTAGGAGATAAGAGAGATGGTTACAGCAAAACTAGCCAGTATAAGAACTACCTTGTTGATACAATTATAAGAATATGCTCATTGGATTGTAGCGGTGATGCTTGTGATTTAGCAGTACAAGAGATCAAGAATCGATACTATGAACCGAATTCCATGGTTGGGGATTGGGATTATGTTATCCTTCAAATTTGGAAAATTCAGAATGGAACAAACAAAGAGCAAGAGTATATTAAACTTATCCATGATCATGTTTCAACTGCTAACACGGTTCAAACGACTCAGAAGACCCTTATATTGCTAGATCAAGTCAAATTTCTTATAACCAAGAAACACTACGTGCTGGCATTAAAGGTTGCTGAAAAATGCATGAAGACTTTGCCCTTAGACTTTGATTCGTGGTATACATTATCTTTATGTTATATTTTTAATGATCAATATGAACAGGCTTTATTGGTGTTTAATTCACTTCCAGTGGTAGTTTCACATAAACAGCAGAATACCAACTTAGATAAAATAGGAGGCATACCTGATGTTTATACAAACACATTCATTAATAGACTCAATGAAAATAATGGAGAAGTGATATCAGAGAAGACATTTCTTGAATATTTTCCCAAACCAATTTGTCCAATTGAAAATTATCCTAGACTAAATAATCGCTATTATAAACTGCCTCAGACCTCAGCACAGGATGGTAAGGAAGTTTTCGTCGAAGAAGGTTCGGTTAAAAAGTTGTGGAATGATCTATTTTTATTTGAACCTCACTTAAGACATCCTATAGCAGGAAACTACTTCTATCGTTCGCCATTACTAAATGCAAATGCACGAGAGTTATCATCAGTTGATCCAAATCTTATAAAAGTTAACGGCCCCCTTTCTGTCAAGGCAATACTTGCATCTCAGTCATCTGGAACTCCTACTTCTTGTATTCTTGACTTTGAAATGAAATCTACATGGGGTAGGTGTTATGATTTGCTTTCGTTGCTTGTAGCCTTAGTTGGATGGGATGACCTTGTGAAATTGAAAGAATCTGTATTTAATAAAGCTGTTAAACCTGTATCACCATCACAAGAAATAGAGATCGGAGACAAGTTTTTCGAGCAGGGTAAAGTGCCCTGTGAGAAGTGGTTAAATCAATTATTCTTGATTATTTATGAAGATTTAAGAGTACTAATGTCTGTTATAGCTCCAAACAAAGAACAACAGCATAGTGCATTGGAATGGGAAATTCTTGGATTATTAGGATGGTCTGTTAAATACAATCTTAAGGAGTCTATATGCGCTTTGATCACTAGTGTGAAAGGTAAAGAGATGGCTGGAGGGTTTGACTATTTTGGAGTAGTCAAGTTATTGGATATATACAATGAATTAATTTTGAGTGATATTAAAGACTCGAATATTGATCTATTCCATGATAATTACGAAGGAAAGTTTTTCAGCAATAAGCTATTATTAGAAAGATACGGGAATCAAATATCTAAATCATTCTTGGAAGAAATTGAAAATCATTTACTTAATTTAGATTTTATTCTTCTAAACATAATGAAACTCATTAGTTGGAACTTACGTTGGTATCAATATATTCCAAATTATCTCATAACTAAAATTCTTACAAAACTATGCATAAAGTACGACGTTGGGTATATTCGTGGTAAGATAAGAATTGTGTTTGAACAGAATAAAATTGCCAGAGCAAAGCCTAGCAATTATAAGTTTGGATTAGGATTTCTTTCGGAAAGGAATAAGCCTAAAGACAAAGACATCATTCATACAGAGTTTATGGACCACGACACAATTATTGATTATACAGAAAAACTATTAAGTTGGATCGAGTTATTTCTGTCGGAAGAATGAATAATTGGGGTTTAATTTAAACATGCATTAACAAATTTGTAAATATAGATATGCAATAATGAATAAACCAAACATTTTTCTATTCCGTTTTCTTAGAATCTTTAGGGGCCCCCAATACCTTCTTTCTCTGTTTGATCATATAGGTGTATAACATATAGAGACCAGGTGGATATGTCAATAAAGTAGCAGCCAAGAAATAAGAATAGACTGGACCAACTGTAGTCTTTGCTTCATCTAACGATAAATAAATCATAAGAACTTCTGATGCGACCCCAGTTGGATATAAGACATAAAAGGTAGTGTAACGAAGCCAAGTCAAAACATATGGAACATGTTCTGGAGAAGCTAAATTGGCAGCATAATAGGAATATCTGATAATTTCTGTAAATGACCAAGATAAACTCAAAGTAATAAAACACCAATGATAATTGGCTGGAGAATTTGGAAGTAATTGACAGATTCCAAATACAATCAATAATCTTGAGAAAACTTGTGTGGTAGTGGTAAATAACGGAGATTTAACAAGGCCAGTAGCAGCATTAATAATTTCAATTACGGCAAAACTTTGAATGATAGTGGTGATTTTGTTTGTCTTTTCAAAGAAAAGTGGTTGACCAACAAGTATGCCCAAGAATAATGTATTGAAAAACACCACTGACCATAAAGATGCTGAAATCGAATTGTATCCAATCAAAAATACGTTTGGTGCTTGTTTAGCCTTTTTGGGAGTAGTATCGGCCATTTTGTATTCGACTTTTTATTGTTTTGTCCGTGTAATTCAATTGTCTAACTATGAAGACAAAGAACTCAGTTGGCTTTGTTTGGGAGACGAATCGGTGCTGCGTTGGGTTCTGTACGGAATATATGCAGGAGAATATCTAGACTTTAGTTACAAGTTGAATTTCGGAACATATAATGTCAAATAGTAACTACATATATATTTATATATATATTTATATATATATGTATATATAGATATATAAATATAAGGTCATTGGCGTACAGTAGACCCAATTGTATACCAGTTGCATAGAATTTCCTTAAATCAGAGCGATTTTTTATTCTTTGAGTGCAGCTTTCCAAGAACCTTCTTTCTTTGTTTCAACATATAAGAATATAAGAATAAGAAGCCGGGAATGTAAGTGGTTAGACCGAAAATTAGAAACCAATAATACCCCCCCTTGGTCGTGTTCAACGACAAATACACAACATAAGACTCACTGAAAAGGCCAATCGGATACAATACCAAAAACGCAGAATATCTTAACCATACAATCCAATATGGAACATTATCGACCATCATTAAAATACAGAAGCCATATCTGATAATTTCGGCACATGACCAAGCAAGGGACAAAATGACATAAGTAAAGGAATAATTTCCTGGAGACTGTGGAAGTACATACGATATACCCACTGTAATTAACAATCTTGCAGTGAATTGAAGTAACAATGTAGCAATTGGAAAAGGAACTAATCCAACAACTGAATGGGAGTTTTCAAATATAGCATTGCCTAGTTCAAGAATAACCAAAAATTTGTGGGGAAAGTCTTTATTTTGAGACATATAAATATTCTTGGGATCCTGATTTAAATAGCCATACACATCATTGGCAGTGAACCAAATTACTAATGCCCATAAAAGAGCTCAAACCCCATTATAAAATGTAAGATACATGACTGCCTTTAGGTTTCTTTGAAGTAGTTGATATTGTACACTTGGCTTTTCTATTTCTTGACTGGTTGCTTTGTTCAACCCGCGACCATTTCAATCGCTTATCGCGTGTGATTGCAGCCATTTTGTCTTTTTATATCTCTCTCTTTTGACAGTTTGTTTCTTCGCTTCGGACAGCTACAATATCGCTTTAGCGTACGTCATAAATTCACTGCATACAGATAAATTTGGTGGGTAAGGAAGATGCGATGTAGATGTATATATATATATATATATATAAATATGATCATATATATATGCTTATATAGATAAATTTATAGACAATTCATATCTATTTACGATATTTATCTAAAATATGCTCAAGAGTATTCTCATCGCCCGCAACAAGACATTGATCCCAATCTACTACTAAAGGTGCCCTAAATATCTCAGAAGCATTGTGTTCTGGGTGTGCATCAACATCCTCAAGAATGCTATGGAATGCTTCAAAAACAAGTGCATATTCACCTTCACTAAATGTTTTCCAGTTGGATCCTTGAAGTGAAGTAGGTGGCTCAATAGTTATGTAGACCTTTTGATCTTTACCCTTGCTCTTTTTTGGATGGATTAATGGATAAGCATTTCTCAAGATCCCCTTACTAGCATCATCGCCAGCACAATTATTAACAAGAAACTTGAATTGATCATAAGTTGGCATTTTGTCATTCATTAAATCAATTTGGAATTTGGTGTGGGGTTGATTAAGAGTTCTTGATGCCTTTTCAAGAATTTTGTATAAATTGACCAGGGTTGGTAATCTGCTATTATGGAAAATGCTAATTGTAGCAGGTGAGTTTTGAAGAGTTCTGAAGAGAGACATTGTAGAACTTTTTGTTTTTGGGGTAGGGGGTGAATGATTAGATAAAAAAATTATATGTTTAAGTCAATTGAGTGGATTGTTCACTATAGTATCAATGCCAAAGTTGATTTTAGTTCTTTTTAAATAATGAAATAATGAAAACAAGGGGAATTTCAAAAAATATACAAATATGAATAAATATTGAGATCTTGCCTTTCGCTTATCAATAAGGCAAATTAATATTTAAAACTAATTATTTCTAAGAATTGCACTTTACGAGCAGAAAGTGAATTGAACTTTTTTTTTCAATTTATGAAGAAATATTCAAATAAATATTTATCAATTGATAGTACAAATTTTTCTTAAAGTGCAAGAAACAGTTTCATACTTATACATTTAGGAAGATAGTTATCACGATAGGAGTTATACTTCCGAGCCTTTTTTTGTTCTCCTTGTAAGTTACAGGATCAGTCGGGTAGAAGGACAACGTTTCTTAGAGTCCCGGTGGTCATGCGGGGAGGGAGTTTATTAGAGTCCCATGCCCGGAGGTCACGAGTTCAAATTCGCAAAGTGATGGTGAAAATAGAACATTTCGTTTTGGTTGTCGCTTTCGCTTTCGTTTTACTATGGGGATGAAAGTTCCCAACGGCCAGCTACCAGTTGGTTGTTGTATGCAGTACTGATGCCACAGCGATTGATGGAGTTCACGAGATATGGAGATATGACTGTGACAGAATATTCAATGGATAGATATAGCCAGAGACTGACGAGTTCTGGGTTATTTATTTATTTTGCTTTTCTTGGTTTGTTGTTTAACTGAGCTCATATCACTGTATCAAGATGTGCAGATTTATGATATACAAGGGCCATGATTCTATGGTCCTTTCCGACCTTCTTACCAAACCTGCACATTCCATCATCAATCAGTCATTTGATTCCAGATTACGTCTTGACATGAGAAATCCTATAAATGGAGACGGTTTCGGTGTTGGATACTATACTTCAAACAAGGAACCTTGTGTATTCAAGGCTATAACACCAGCATGGAACAATGTCAATTTAAATAATCTTTCTCGGTGTACCGAATCCAACTTGGTGTTTGCTCATGTCAGAGCTTCCACTCAAGGAGTCCTTTCAGAGACAAATTGTCATCCGTTTCTGTTTGGTAAATTGATATTTATGCATAATGGAGGAATTCTGGCGTTCAATTTAATTAAAAAGAAGCTTATAAATCATATCGAAGACCAATTTTTCCTTCTCATGCAAGGATCCACCGATTCTGAATGTTGTTTTGCTCTCTTTCTCGACACCTTATATAAAATGGGTCATGACCCATCCAGTACCAATGCTAATCTTTGCCATAATGTGCTTCGTCAAGCATTATTATCAACCATAGAACTCATCAAAAACTGGCAAACGGCTGTTACAAATGAACCTTCCTTACTTAACTTTGCCGTCAGTGACGGTGAACTGGTAGTGGTAAGTAGATACATTACCTCCAAAACTGATGAAGCTGCTTCGTTACATTTCAGTACTGGCTCTAAATTTTTTGAATATGAGCCAGGTTTATTCAAAATGGAACGTCTCAATCGCTCTCAGGATGTCATATTTGTTGCAAGTGAACCACTCACATTTGAAAGAGGTGACTGGATTTGTGTGCCAACGAATACCACCATTTCCATAAGTAAGAACAATACTGTGTTGATGCATCCAATCGAAGACGAATTTTATGATGGAGGAGTGGTAGAGAGATCTTCTGGATTGGCTATGAGTAAAGGATTAATGGGCGGGGTTCCAAAGAATCCTCCCATGCTTACTCCAATATCCACCATTGATACAAAGGATATACCTTCCGAGACCGAAGTTGATTCATCAATTGACGTGGTTCCTCCTTTGCAGAGAGAAGGAAGGAAGGCTTCGTCTGTATACTAAGAAACTTAATAGAGAAGATTAATAGAGAAGATTAATCATGAAAATTATTAATTTGAATTAATTATTGCTACATGCTAGTTAATTGTGTATTTGTATTGAAAATTGTAGACTTGAAACCAACGTTTAGTTCATATTTGTAAATGCATATATGCTAACAAACATGAGCTAACAAATATGAGCTAACAAATATGGTATAGGTATATTCAAGATTTTTATTTTTCAAAGTGGACATACTTCATATATATATATATACAAAATATAGAGTATAAGGGCAATCATAGAACAGCATTGGCAAAAGACACCAGGTTCGTTTGATTGAATGGTAGTACATTAAAAAGGAAACATTATAAAAATAAAAACGTGATATAAAATAAATGTCATTATGGGTTGGTAGCGATTACTGCTAACTCTTACTAGCAGATCTAGTAAGACTGTTACCAGAATCTTTGTGATCAATATTAACATCGTCTATCAATTCATCATCATCATCAGAACTTGAGCTGGAAGAATCTTCACTAAGTTCATCTTCGTCATCATCGATAGGAATTAAACATCCTTTTGAATCATAAAGTGGATGAACCTTCTTTTTATACGAAAGCCCATCATCATTTGGATCAATGTATTCATCATCATCGTCATCAATAATAATATTATTATTATTAGCATTTTCATCACCATACCTCGTTGATGAAGGGGTGGCTCCAGCAGTATTGGGGCTCAACTTGTCACGAATAACTTCGCTTTCTTCCTCACTTGAATCTTCGTCATCGTCATCTTCTTCTTCATCATCGTCCGACATCTTGGTAGTAGATGGTAATTTAGGTTCTGATGTGGTGGTATTATTTGCCAATTGTTGGGACATATAGTTTGAAAAATGATCATCGTCTTCCTCTGATTCAGATTCATCACTAGAACTTGACAAGTTAGACTTCGATGTCTTGGATTTATTCTTATTAGATCCACTTGATACTTTAGCATTTTCTTGGTGGTAATTACTTTCATAATCTTCATAGCCACTTCCAATCATATCATGGTCCACATTTCGATCGTAAACTGAACCATTAGATTCAGTAATATTTTCACTTATTCCACTAGGATTTTCTTCATCTTCAAGAATTTCTCCAACTCCTTCGTCAAATGTATTACCTGCTTCATCATCGTCTTCCTCTTCATCATCATCATCTCCTCCTCCAAGAATCGCATTGTATTTTTCTCTTGTATCGTACAACACGTGGTTAACATAATCTTCCCAAACTTCATTTTCAACTTTAGCATCAATCAATTCGCTGAGGCTATTTGCAGGGTACAATTGAATGAATTTTACAACCTCTTCAGCTATCAAGGTAAGATGGCCCATATATCCTAATCTTAACCCATTATTGTTGGCTTCATATAAGGTGCAATTCTTCTGTCCTGATACAATCATATTTGTGATATCACCTCTATCAAATAAATCTATCGCTAGAAATTTATTGAATCCAATATCCATAGATCCATTAAGAACTTGTTGAACAATATCAAAAACAACATTGTGTAGGAAATTGTTCCAAGGGAACTTGAAAAACATTGACAAAATATTAGAAACGATTTGGGTGTCAAACAACGAGATTTTCAAATAGTCACCAATAACTGGTTTTGATCTAATTTGAGACTCTGTTAAATTGGCATTTGCATGAGTTTCCTCTTCATCGTCAATATCGACATCAGCGTCAACGCTTTCATCTTGCTCCTCACTGCTAATACGATCTATTTCTTCATTTATAACATCAATGTCATCAATTCCCTTGGAATTGAATGAATCAACGGTGTCATTTGCAAAATCTTCATCTTTTTTATCTTTTTCATGAACATTCAAGTTTTCCAAATCGGTTAAAACTTCAGAGTCTCCTTCCCCATTTCCAATTTTATTGGACTTGTTACTTTCATAATCTCCAGGTAACACAATCACCTCGTTGTATTTGAAACTGATAGGATCGTATTCTTTCATTTTCATTCTTAATGCATCTCTCTCTTTAACGATATCAAAACCTTTATTATCGTTCAATAAAGCCATATTTGAACAATGCAATAATTCAGCAATTAATTCACAAATTTTGAACCTTTCGAAACCTAAAGGTTCGATTTCTCCAAAAGGAGTTTTCAATTTCCCATTTCTCAATTGTTTATCAATTGATGTAGATTTCAAATCATAACTTGGAGATTTCAACAATAAGTTGTTAAACTCGTCAATTTTATTACCAAAGACCTTCAACAAGTGTCCAAGGTAAATTGGATCTCTACCAGTAGGTGGATGACTTTCAAGACTAATGTATAGCACTGGAAGTAAATCATAATCTGAATTATTTTTTCTAATAATTTCTATAATGATTCCTACTCCATTAGCTAAAGCATAATGTCCCTTTAACATGGTATCGCATAACTTCAGCATTTGCTCGTACGACACCAATTCTCTGGTCAATTCATTTGGACCAATACTGGAATTATCAGTAGTTGAATTGGCAGATATTGTAATTAATGCTTTCAAGAAATCCGCTGCTGATGATTGTTTGAGAAGAGCGTTTGGATCATTTTCGTGATTAGCTTGGATATCAAGCGCATTAATTAAATGTGATATTAAATTTTGATTTTGTAAGAAATCTATTATTCCCGTAGAATTATCTGGCTTATCTGTTGATATAAGTTTAAGTAAGAAATCCATTAATGGAGGATTTGATAGATGATTCATGAATTTTTTCACCAAATTTAATTGATTATCTATTAAGTAAGTGATCATTTCATCACATTTCATATCTAGCAAATGTTCCATGATCTTCATGAAGTAAGTAGATAAATTAATTGAAAGAGATTCTTTTGCATCTAAAATACTCCATAAGGTATTTAAACTCGAGGTGGATTCCATTACAGTATCAGTTAAGGACCAAACATCTGCAGCTAATATTTCGGCTGCAAGTGTGGCATGACGGGTTTGTCTCTCAACTTCTGTTTCAGTGTCGTCTTCTTCTTCTTCCTCATCCTCATCCTCTTCTTCTTCTTCTTCTTCTTCTGCATCATCATCCTTTTCGTTATCTTCGTTGCTTTGATCACTACCTTTAGTTTCATCTTCAGATTTGTCTTTAGTTTCATCAACAGTATCGTTATCTTCTTTCTCTTCGTCAGGTGCACCGTCGTGTTTCTCTTTATCATCCACATCTATCTTTGAATCTTCGGATTCTGCTTCCTCTATCGCATTTTGCTTCTCAGTGTTCTCTTCTCCAATTTCATTTGATTTGACATCTTCAAGCAATTTAGAACTATTCTCATCTTCTTCTCCATTTGGATTAGCTATCTTGCCTTCACCAACAACCAATGATACCAATAGAGAAATTACTTTCTCATCGCGCAAGAACTCTAACAAAATTGAATTATTGGACAAGAGCTCTTGAAGAAGATCTGTTTCATCCAATAATGAAAGCAATACAGAATATCTGGATTGTTCCGGATTTCCATCCGAGTTCGAGTCTGAATTGTCTCCTTTATTAGCTGCGTACTGTTCCAATATAGTCAGCACGTTAGAAAGTGAAGTGAAACCATTGCTGAACTTCCAAAATGAACCTGACATGATGTAATGATATTTATGAATAATTGATTTTCAGATATAAAACGTTACAATCAAAGATGAAAACTTGCAAAAAACTTTTTGAATCTAAAAAAGGAAGATAATCAAGAACAAACCCTTGTCTTAATTCCAAATCTTTCTCTCCCTTTTCAATTGGCGTATAATATATATTCCTATCGCTTGGCCCCGGTCTTTTAAACCATATACAAACCCCCAAAAAAGTAGCGTTGTTTTGGTATTAAATGTTATTTAATTGAGCTAGTTGCAGTCTCTCGAATGACAGATAAGATGAGTGATTGGTGAATATGGAGTGGGCGTATTCTGTTGGCTCAACCTTGCGATGTATATTGCTTTCTTCCTTTTTTCTGTCTTTTTGGAAATGGAAGTTGATAAAACAATCCTATTTCGTGAAATTGAAAAAAACAAAAAAGCCCGGCTATTTCCCACTATACAGATGTAACGAGATAATAGTTAGCACCGTGCTGTTCAAGCTTATACTTACACGTTGACTGTTGTACCTTTAGCTGGATGTTCAGAATGTACAACAAAATTTTGTTAACCCTTTAAAATGTTCATGCACAGAAAAGAAGAAAAGGATATATGCAGGTGTATGGACAACCCAATAAACTCTGGTCCTGTTACGGAGGAAAGTTTTTTTGTTCTTAGACGACGTTTAAGCGTTTGAGGGAAGCGAGAGGCATCAATAGAATCACGAGACAAATGTGAAGATAGTGAGAGTGGGTTGTGAGTAGTAAGTAGTGAGTAACGGTTTAGGCAACAAGGGTAAAATTGGTGCTGAACAATGCAATCAAGTTATGAACGAAGAATGGAAGCACAACACTAGTATGTCACACAGTGTCACAGAATGTCACAGTGTCACTCAGTATATAGATGTGGAATAAATTACTCTATGAAGCAATTATGGAAAAAGGGACTACATCTAGATTGAGTATATAGTATTATAATAATGCTCTTTTCATACTCTAATACTCTTTTCGGTTATACTCTCTTTGTATGTGCTGTTTTTGTGACTATGCAAATCTTTTGCTGAAGGTGAACCTCATATTGTACATCGGGACTTAGACTCCAAAAGACGAGATCGCAAGGAGGACTGAACTAAATTTCGTAAATCCACTAAACATATCTTCAATTTATTACGCATAATTCATATACATTGATATACATTGACATACATCCATATACATCCATATACATTGATATACATCCATATTTATCCGTATAATGCCATATAATGCCATTCGATTCTTTTCCATTATGAAGACAGTTAGGTGAATGGACTAATAGAGAGAATGGTGTATACATTAGATATACGTACCTATATATATATATATATATATATATATATATATATACATATACATATACATATATACTCACTACTTAGGTGTATATCCACTCAGATGTATATCCTCAGTTGTTAGTGAGTCCCATTTCTTGGGCATAACTTCTAACCCTCCGGTGAGAACACGAAAAACCCTTTTTAAATGGACTCTCCAGTTTGGGGCCAAAGGTTGAAAATTAACCAGTGTTTTTGTGTAACCAAAATCTTTCAATTGAATATGATTTCAACTTGGTAAACTTTTTTTTTATCATTTTTATCGTTTACTTCATTGGTACTCTTAGTTGTATATACCTAATACAAATCAGACATAACATGTTTCGTCACTCTACAAGGAAAGTGCTTGCAGCTGGATCCATATGTTCAAGGCAGTTGAGTACACAAGTTAACGGTAGTACTCTTGGAGCTGCTGCCTTCCAAGGTAAACCAGTCAAATCAATTGAAGACTTGACCATTTTAAAACTCGACTCAAGCAGTTCTGAAAATCTTTACTCCGTGGTCAGAATATATAAAAAGCCATATCTTGTCACCAAGGGTGATAAGATTATATTACCATTCAAACTTAAAAATGCTGAGGTTGGAGATCTGCTTATTTTAAATGAAGTAATAACCTTGGGTTCTCCCCAATATACATACCACGATAATAAGGGAATCTCCCAAGATTTATATGACATACAAGCTAAAGTGGTGGAAATCACAAGGGAACCATATTACGAAGTGGTTAGAAAGAAGCCAAGATGCAGAAGAAGTAAGACCATTCCTGTTGAACCATATCAAACCCATTTGATGATAAATGAATTGAAATTGAAATAATTACCATCCCCCAATTACACCCGCCACTACGGACTGCTTTAAACCTATGGTTAACACATTAAATCAATGGTTAATACTAAACCAATGGTTAGCACTAAACCTGTGGTTAACTCATTAAACCTACGGTTAACATATTAACCCTATGGTTGAATATCACTTTAACTGGTATGAAATAAATTGATTAAATTGAATTAATTGTACATAGATATATACATATATACACACAATACATACAGACATTAAAATCTGAGTCGGATCCTGCTTTAGCTGCTTAGCTGCTTAACTGCTTAACTGCTTAGCTGCTTAGCTACTTAACTGCTTAGCTGTTTAACTGCTTAGTTGCTTAACTGCTTAACTGCTTAGCTACTTAACTGCTTACCACTTTTTTATCTTTTTCCATGTAAGAACTTAAACGAGAGTTGAATTTAATTAATTGAGCCAACTTCGTGTCCTTGAATGAAAAATCATCATCTTCCTTGATGAAATCATGATCTAATAGTTCTTTAGCAGTGGGACGAGCCTCGGGGTCGATTGTAAAGCATCGCTTAATAAAATCCTTAGCTTCATTCAGAATCTTATTATTGATATCTGAAGGTATTGGAGGTGCTAGCTTGGTTTTACCGATCTTATATATGGCACTTACTACTGCTTCATTGGACCAAGGGCGCTTACCGCAAAACATCTCAAGAACAACACATCCAAGAGACCATATATCAACTTTTGCACTGTATCCTTGCTTTTTATCTTCAACAATTGAGTCAATAACTTCAGGTGCCATCCAGAATATTGTTCCTTGCATTGACATTTCGGCATTATTTACGTAAATATCTTTCGATTTTTTGGAAATCCCAAAATCTGAAATTTTACACCTCCCATCAACTTCAAGTAACAAATTGTCGGCTTTCAAGTCACGATGCAATATACCGTTGCTGTGTAAATATTCTAACCCCAACAAGACTTGTCTGGTAATGAATTTAACCAATTGCTCTTCAAATGGACCGTAGGTTTTCATACATACGGCAATAGACCCGCCAGCAACATATTCTAAGAATAAACTGTAGGTGTTATCCTTTTGCTCAAATCCAAGATATTGCACAATATTAATGTGATCCAAGTCCTTCATGGTTTCAACTTCTTTATGTAATGCATCGATTCCTTCTGAAGTCTTGGTTCCAATTCTCTTGTGATCTTTAGGAACAATCACTTGCTTGACTGCAAGCATTTCCCCAGTGGTAACATTAAGTGCTAGATATACTGCTCCAAAGGATCCTCTGCCAATTAGTTCACCTTTAATCCAAGCAAACTCGACAATTTCTCCATTTTTGTGATTCAGGATTTTACTGACAACTCCCTTATCAATTTCCTTCGAAGTAACTTCTGTCACTTTCTGTCCCCACATTTTGGTATTTTTCCTTCCAAGCAATGCATTTGGACTCTTGTTTGTGTCTAGTCCACTGGCGTCACTACTTTGTCTTGCAGTTTCCAATATTAGAGCGGCTTGAGGAGCGCTTTTTTGCTGCTCCAACCTCTTTCTGCGAGCTTCATTGGCAACAATTCTAATTGTTTTCATACGACGGCGGCTCAACTTTGGATGTTGGCTCTCTCCATATAACACTTCATCTCCAGAATCTAATGTTTGATGAACTGGAGATATATTTGCATTCGAAAAAGTCCGAGATATTGTCAGCTTCCTACTGCTAGTATAACTTTTTGTTGTGGTTGGAGAAGTCTTTGTTTCTGTTGTATCTACTGGTGAAATTGGTGAATCATCAATGATAGGCTTGTCCAAGTTGGTATTTGGAAAATACTTTTCAAGGTTACTATACACTTCTTCAATGGGGGGTCTGACGTTCATGGTTGATTTCTTCTCTTTCAATAAATGGTCGGAAGATTTGTCAGGTGTTATTGGTTTCATGAAAAAGTCATCCTCTTCCATGTTACCATCGTCATTATCTTTAGTTTTGATCTCTTTATTAAGGCGCTTTTTATCTGGCTTAACAAAGAAATCTTCATCATCTGAAGAGTAAGAGGCAATATTTATCTGTACATCATCAAATGATATTTCGTTTTGTACATAAGGATCATCATTACTTAAAGTAGAGGGCTTTCGACTTAGGTTTATGCCTCTAATTTTGCTTAGACTACGTCTAAGGCTGAATGATCGGTCACTTCCACTGTTGGATCTGCTAGAATACACCAGCTCCTCAGAAAGAGAAACTTTGACTGGCAGGGTTCCACTTGATGCTCTTGTCGACAGTTTACGTCTCAAAAGGGATCCAGTACGCTTAACATTCAGATTTACTGGGGGTGGTGGCGGTGCAGCTCTTCTGGCAATGATACTTCCACTAGTGCTCAATATTGGTTTATCCTTATTGGAGCTTATAGTTTCTGACGTTAGTTGGGAACTTGTTACTGGAATCTCATCTCTAAGTGTGGTTACAGTTGTTGCAGATATAGGTGAATTGACCGTGTCTCCTACTGAAGACGAAAAAATGTTCGCAATAAGCTTCGGAGCTTTCGACTCGTAAGGTGACTTTCTTCTCTTGTCAAAATCAATTTCTCTTCCTTCCTTCCGTAATACTCTGAAAGTATTTGTTCCTGAAATGGAAGAAATTTCACTACTGGAAATATCTATCTTGGTGGGAGTAGCCGAAACGGGACTTACTTCAGCAACTTGTTTGGTGTCTATCAGAAGTGAAGGTAAACTGGTACCATCAGGTCTCTTTCTCTGGGGTTTCTTTTTCGACTTTGGAATATCCATGTTCAAAGGAAAATGGTATTGCTGTGCGTGGTCCTTGCGGGTGACCGGTTGTTGCTGGTCTTTTTCATTTTGTTCTTCAAAAGTGGAGATCTTTTCATCACCTTCAGCTTGGTGTAAAAATTGTGTAGGGATAGAATTAGGAGCTAAAGTTCCATTGGCTTTTTCATTAATTTTAGATAACCTATCACCTACAGTTTCCTTAAAGTTCCAATAGTCAACTTTTGCGTCTGGTTTATATTGAAGCAAATATTGGGGGGTTGTTGGATAAAACTTCTCATCGTTATTTTCTCCCTTCAATTCAAATGACTTGGAATCAGAAGAGGTTGTAGAATAGGTATTTATAGATGGAGAAGAAAGTTCCTGGTGAATAAGAAATTTCGGAAGTGTATGCGTCTTAATCACAGCTTCCAATACATGTTCAGGTAACGCTGTGCCTTCTTCAGCGTCAAAATCAGTTAAATGAAACGTTACCATTCCAATATTGATCAACTCAAGTGCCTGCACCACCACTGCTTTTATTTTCTGATAGGAAAATGAAGACTCGTTTTCAGCATTGTCTGACAATATGTCACTTAATTCAATTGTGACTGGAACAAATATTCGATTATCTTTACTAGCCAAAATGACTTTCTTATTATTCCCGGTTTGGGCCCTTTTCTTAGGAAGGTATATATCTTCTAAAGGCTCGGATAAGTTCAGAATGAGTTCAGGATCTGCTCGTGTTACTTCGATGATGGGAGGAGTAGAATGAACCAGTTTAGTTACTAGTACTGCAGATGAAAGAGAAGCTTTCTCATACATTTCATTCGTTAATGAATAACCTGATTTAGTAGATAGAATCGAATTATCAGAAGATCGTCTAGGAGGTCTTGCAAATGAAGTACTACTTCCAAAATTTTCGGAAATCACTGGTGATAAAGTATCCGTAACATTATCAGATTTTTGCAGAGTAATACTACTCCTCTTTAGGGTAGGCGGGACTTGTTTGGTCTTTTCAGAAGCTCTTTCTACCCCATATTTCCTGATTGTACTTAATATTCTATCTTTAGTTCTATTTGTAGTATGACTTCCTCCGTTGTTTGCAAGAGAACCAGCTCCTGTATTGCTGGCCGGAGATGTTGCTTTTGAAGATCTGGAAGTGGACAGTTTATAACTCAGCAAAAATTCATCATTTAAAGATAACGACGTCGCTTTGGTGTTCTTCTTATTCAATCCAGGGAGTTCATGTGGCATTGAAGAAACAGCAGAATTTGGAGTGCTGCTGAACTCACGATCGTCAACTTGATTTGTATCACTAGAGCTTGAGCGGTAGTGTTTCCTGAAGAATTTATACGCTTGAGTTAAATCTTTACTGGAAATCTTCAGATTAGATTGATTTATGGTAGAAAACTGTCTCTGTTTTACAGGATTGCCATATGCATTCAAATTAGTTGTACTATTACCGCCACTGGAATTCGTATTGGTATGAGTTAAAGAAGCAGAAGATGAAGTAGCAGACACGTTTGTAGCAGATTTGTTCTTATAAAAGATCGGCGTTGATTTTCTGTTTTCAGCCTTCAATGAGATTTGAGAATCATTGGAACTCTTTCTAGAATGAGGTTGTTGATGCGATGGAAAGGATTCCTTGGTATTGACATCATCAGGTGGTGAAGACGGAGATACAATTTCCTCTTTTAATAATAAGATGAAACGAGGAATTGTGTTAAATTCGTCGTCTAACACTAAAAATTTGGCAAACTGTTTCCAAACAACAGAATCAGCTTCATAATTGCAAAGCTCAAGAAAACGGTTCCCAGAGATTTCATTTCGCTTAAAAGTTTCCTTCCAAGACTTGTTGAATTTGTAAGTATCTAGCCACTTTACCACATTAGTCATATTCCAAATTATTGAACTACTATTCAGAGGTACCTTGGATTGAGTATTCATAACGTACCGTACGAATCTCTTATCCTTCGATGAAGGAGTAATTGTAGATGCAGTGGAACTAATGGAGACGGTAGACGATCCTGAACCGTTTCTTGCATGACTGGAAGTCTGCTGAGGATCCTGGGAATGAGTATGCAATTGAGATTCGAGAACATTCATCGAAAGAGGTCTGGCAGGCTCGAAATTAGAATCTCGAACCTGACCCCTTGGATGGACCAGGAGCTTGTCCATTGATTTTGATTTTGCAGTATCGATAAAGTTGTTATTGGTCTTGACATTGTTTTTAATAATAGGTAGACTATTCTGGGAATTGGATTTCTCTGCAACTAGTTCCACCGAGCTCTTACTGTAACTATAGCTTCCAATTACCAGACCAATTGCATTTGAGTTAACACTCGTACTTAGGGATTTAGCAGGAGAAGGCATCTCGTTGCTATCATTCGAATTTGGAGAAAACTCTGGAACCTCTACAAATGGTAAAAAGGATGTTGGGTTTACAGAGTTACTGCTATCATCAGACATGGACGGTATTATATCATTAGCGACCGACAACAAATTAGCATTGGCATTGTCACGAATCGGGGAAATATTGAATTCCTGAATTGAATCGTTATGCTCTGAAAAACTAAAACTTCCTTGATCAGCTGTAATAGCAGTATTTATTTTAAGATTAGATGACTTATTGCTGACACTATGATGGCCATTGACATTTCTGGTGTTATGGTGACTATTATTCTTAATATCCAGTACTAAAAAATCAAATATGTCATGCTGAGGGTATGGAACTGATGTGTTCATCTTTGGAGATGGTGATCTTTTTGTTGGCTCTTCAATTCTGTCATAAGAGTCTGGTAGTTGTTGAGCAAATTCACCAGCCTCCGATTTGCTTCTGGCCACAGCTCTTAAGTCTATAGGATTCAGAACGGACAGAGGCAATTGGTCTAACGAAGACTTCAGTGATTCGGCTCTATTTGAGTAGATGACCGCATCGGAAGAAAATGTATTGCCTCCGTATTGAAAGCTTGGTTGATGGACATTAGCAGGAGTTCTAATTCTATTACTTTCATAATTGACTGATTTTCTTTTATCAGTCAGACTGTTCATTTTTTTTCTCTTTTGGTCCAACAGAAAAAAAAAACGATTGTTCTATCTCAGTTTTCTAGAAACTGTTAGTATCAGTACTGAGAAGTACTATGACTGTTTAGCTCGTATATGTTTCTATGTTCTTGTAAAGCTATATTTAAGCACTCGAGTTTCATAAAAATTCCATTTGTTCCAAAAAAGTTATAATTGGATTTAGCTTTGTGTTAGGAGCACCTGGATTTGACATCTGAGTTTGGTAAACATTTCAGGCTCGTACCAACTCTAACAAAACAATTGAACTTGGTCAAGTCTGGGGTTCCGTTACTTTTGGTACAAGATAGAACTTGCATAGCATGGTAATGAACTAACCAGATGCTACATGTCACAAAGGATAATCGTCTGTTTGATGGACTGTTATTAAGCAAAACGGTTCGAGATTTACATACGCTTCACATATTCAACGGAACCGATGATGAGTATGAGAAGTTACTTCGTCACAGTCTACAAGATATTACTCAATTGTTTGGTTACCATGCAAAACAATGCTGTCATTTGGACTTGAATGCTAAGTCTCAGGACTCAATCGGCTCTTTGAAGCTCATATACTATACAGATATACCTGTTGTTTCACATCAAAATCAGTCTCACAATTCAATCTCACTGCGATCTCAGCTGGATCTGGATCATCATCATCATCAGAACAATGCACAAAATAATTCATCTACACCTGAGTCTCTTCTAAAGTACTTGCAAACGTACAATTCTTCCCATTATAAGCGAGACAGCATAAGTTCCCAATTAATTGAACTCTTGGCGGCCAATTCCAAATCTGCAGCTGCCTTGTCTGCGGCACAAAAGAACCATCTTCGTTTGACAGAATCGTATTCGTTGGTGATCACGAAATTTTCATTTATATTGGATTTTTTCATTCGACTACATCGAGAATCGGAAAACAGATTGGTAGAATATATCAACAAATGTTTCAATTATGAGTCTCAATTCTACTCAACACTAAAATCTCGCCTAGAATCGGATTTGAAAATTAATGATGAAGATACAGAGCAAATCATATCATCACTAGATAACATAATAGCTGCTGCTGGTACCGATTCTGGGAATCTACCTGAGGAAGATACTAGTATGTTTGTATTTGACTCAGACCCTAATCATGATGGACTTTATCGATCAAAATATCTTGACGAACCAGAATTCTTTGCATTTACTAGTAATAACTCAAGTTTCAACAGCCTATATCAGCTTTTTCTCCAAATATGCACTAACAAAGCTATAAAAAGTGATGATAACTTGTCTTCCCATTCTCCTTCTGATTCCAAGGATTATCGTGAATATATTCGTATTATGGTAAGAATGTTCAAGAAACAAGTCTGTACTGATTTTCTTGAATTAAACAATTTCAACATAAAGGACTTGAAATTTAATTACTTCTACGAAAAATTCCTCTTAGGATCTAATTCTGATTCCAATCAAAGTTTATTTCCAATTGCTTATAGACATGTCACCGAAAAAGTAGCCAAAGAGGTGGACATTTTTCCGGAGCTGAATCCAAGAACTGATGGTCATCACTCTTCAATTCAAATGCCTAAGTTGGAGGAAACAAATATTACCAGAGAATCTCCAGCTGTCGATTTGGATGATATAATAACTAATCAACATCCCCCAAGTTTGACAACCTTAGACAGACCTAACGATGGATTAGATAATGAGTTGTTCGTCAAAATTGGCCAGGAGCTTTCAAAAAGTGACCAAATGAAGCTATTTAACAACTTGAAGTTAGTCATTCCCCAATTAGACGGATATTTTGACTTCGACTTGGATTTTCCTTACGTTTTGAAGCATTTTATGAATTTGTTATATGAATCTACAGACTTATATCTTGAGGAACCAACAAATTACGAGTACATAGGAAATCTACTTCATTTGCTTAACGCTATTATTGATTATGAGAACGATGAATTGAGTCAGGCATTTGATATACTGGGTACCATAAGTAAGTTGTATTTACTTCATCTCAATTTGGTCAAGAGCAATATTAATAGTCAGAAAGAAGATCTAGAAGATGCCAAAACCCTTCTAATGAGGTTTACAATTTCTGATTTCTATCTGAACCAAAAGATTCTAAAATCTACATTTTCGAAATGGAATTATTTAACTTTATCTATTAGAGAAAAGGAGTTACTTCTTAGTAACAACTGGAAGCAAATTAGTGACCGGAAGCGTCGTGAAAGATATCTCAGAATTTGGTTCAATAAGTACATGAAAAATTTAAAATTGATACAGATTTCCACAAAGCATTATGACTTGCATCTCATTGATAAGCTGCTCAACGACAAATGGAGAAAGAAATTTTTAAACAATTATCGCTTGGAACATGTTGGCAACGACTATGAACGCTGTCGAGTATTTGAATCTTGGAAACTTAAGTTTTCCAAGATTTCTGGGTTGGAACGAAGTTCCGAAGAATTTTTCCATCTGAAGTTGGTTTCTTCTACATTCAGAATATTTCTAGAAAAGTATCGAGCATGTAAACGATTAGAAATCACAGGTGAGACGTTTCGAATTGAACTTGAGAACACGCTGAATCACACCCGCTTGAGGATATCTTGGAATAACTGGTTTAATAAGATGAACGAAAGCTTAATCCCTTCAAGAATGGATAGTAAGAAGAAGAAAGCAATTTCTCCTCGAGTTAGCAAGCCGTCTAGCATTGATAAACCCCAATTAAAGCTCAAATATGCTTCTCTGACTACATTGATTGAAAAGCTAAGGGTTCTACATAATATAGAAGTAATTTTTGTTATTTCCAAACATTGGAAGATATGGAGGCGCATTAATTCCTATCAAAGGAAGATTCAAGAAGTCCAAACTAGTAATAACCAATCTCTTCTTAGGTTTTTCTTGATCATTCAATGGAAAAAGAAGACAAGCTTAAACCAGATGGCAAACGCTAAGGTATTGAATACAAACAAGCTCATCAAGCAGAATGCTTTCAACAATTGGAAGCATCTTAAGGAATTACGTGTCAAATCTAACAATTTTCGAACTAAGCAATTAACTCGCTATATGATGAGTATATGGAAATTGAAATCAATTGCTTCTAAAAGTATAGAGCTGAATGACATTTCTTCCAAATTGGAACCCAATTTGGTTTCAAATTACTTCAAAGTTTGGTCATTAATGTTGAGATTGAAACGCCATGAAAGGAACAAAGCACTACTCCAACTGCAAGACCATCTAAATATCTGGATATACAAAACGAATATTTGTAATTCCTTAAATGAAAAGTGTTCCGTGGTGAGAGACAAGCGAATCATCAAACTTTACTATTCACGATGGATAGACTCCACAAACCAAACTCTAGATTTGGAAAATATAGCAACTAATCTCTTACAAAAGAAGTTCTTGAATTTAGTGATTTCAAAAGTATCCCAGATATCAGAGCTCAATCAAAAATGTGAATTGTTTGTTTCCAAGAAAGGACATAACTTTTCGGACAATATAATAATGAAATTAGCCTTGGTCGCTTGGCAAAGATCATATGAGACTCGATTTGAGACTGCCAATGAGTTGAAGCTCAGAAGATTTGAAGCCCAAATTTGGAACAGAAATTTGGTTTCCAGAAGTCTTGAGACTTGGGTGATTAAGTACAACGAAAGGCAATTACTATTGAGTGAAATGGAAAGTAAATGTGATAGCTTCCTCAAGAATTCATTTTTGCATGTAAGCTTGTTCTCACATTGGTACGAAAAAACTCTCAAGAAAGAGAAATTATATGACAAGTCGAGTCAGTTTGAAGAGAAGTTGTTGTTGAAGAAACATCTTATGAAGTGGTATGACAAGTACCTCAATAAACTGGAATATTTAGATGAATTAGCTGAAAACCACTTCAATCAAAGAGAAATTAATCGACTCAAAGATCAATTAAATAAATGGTCGTTGAGATATATCACCAATATTAAAAGGAATCATCAAAGTTGTGAGATGTTTATCAGCCGCTGGCAATCTGCAAAGGCTAGAGCAATATTCGAAGTTTGGTTATACAAGTTGACTGCTAAGAAGAATGTGATAAATAGAGATGAGATTGATCCTAATGACAGTGTGGTTACTTACAATTCACCGTTAGCTAAGAAGTCAAGCAGATACCAAGATGAACATTCTAGTTATTTGAACACTCCTCTCAAAAGACGAGACAATCGTGCTCCACTCACTCCCAGTGTTGCTCGAACTAGTCCTAGTAAAATACAAGAAACTACTGAAAGAATTAAGACCGAAAGAATGGATGCACTTATAAAGCATTATCAAAGAGTAAAGGGATCTACAAGTCCTTTCAGAACTACAAATTCGTCTGGTTCAAATAATTCAATTTCTTTATATTCTGAAAGAACAGGAGGAAATGGATCTTCGCCTTCCAAGTCCCGATTGTATGGAAATAACATCCCTCCTCGACCTCCTAATTTCACCAGCAAACTTTCTAAAAATATTGAATTTAGTGATGAAGAACTGTCGGAGACGATTTTCAATCGGCTGAGTCCAACTTTGGATGAAGAAAGGTCAACTATTGATACTGCGAAACTGCTAAGAAAGATTACTCCAATTTTTATTCCAACGGAAGAAGAACTGGCACCAAGGTTTTCACCAGTTACTAAATTGAATGGAAGAGAAAATCTGTTTGCAAAGTACAACAGTCCGAGTAAATTTCTTGCTTTCGAATCAAATTCTACTTCAACTCCAACCAAGTGACCCTATATTTATTTAAATGTATAAGTATGTACTAATACGAATAATTACTCTTCGTGTTCTTCGAATTCATCAATTTCTTGATTGATGTCTTTTTTGACCTCTTCCACATCTATTTCAACTTTTTCAATCACATCTTCCGCTACCTCTTCAATTAGTTCTTCAGTAGCCTTTTCATCCGAGTCTGAAGTAGCATTAATTGGTGGAACAATAACATCAGGTTTCAATCTTCTCAAGATATATAATAAATCATTCTGAACAATCATGGAGTTCAAAAGATTACCAAAAGTTTGAGACTTACCCTTAGAAGTCAATTCGCTAAGAATTTGACTGAATAATGCCCTAAATACATTTTTATTCCATTTATAACCTTCAAATAATATAAGAATTGGTCTGCTTGTAACTCCACCAAATATTTTAGAAACGTGAACAACTTCCCAGTTTTTGGCATCAAAAGGAATTGAACCATTTGGTCCGTTAATATCCTTCAAGTTAGTTTCAGCGATCAAATAATCAAAATTGTTCCAAATTTTCAATAATTCTGATTCGCTTTCAGTTTTATCATATATCACATGTTGATTATGGAGCTCGCCAAATCTAGTTGCACCTGTCATACAAGCAGCAACTCCTAAATGAACTGTAACATAATCAGCAGGATTTTTCTCTAAAATGTAAGAATTAAAAGTTGTAATGGCATCTCCACCGGGATAATTAAAGGTAGAAACATAGCCTAAAAAGAATGATAAAAAGTAAGCAATAGCAATATTACCAAGAACTATTAATGTCAATATCTTATTGAAAAATGATAAAGACCATTTCATAGAAATACTGGCAAGACCATTGGCGGCTTGGAGGATGATGATTGGAACAGTGTATACAATGAACCTCCATTCCTTATGTGGTTGAAATGATAAAATAGCAATATAGATCATACTTGAAATGAATAAAATTCTCAATGAGTTTCTGGCAGGATGAGTAACAACCGGTTCATTCTTTTCTTGAGCCTCTTCGACAGCCTTTAATATGCTTTTACCATCATCAGCTGGATCGGAAATGAAACCAGGTATTGAAAGAAGAAGAACAATTGGAGGTCTAAACAAGATCCAGAGGTATTTATTGAAATATGCTGAATATGGCTCTACTCCCCAAACACTTGAATTTCCGTCGATAACATTGAATTTGAAAGCTGCCAATTCAGGAATAACCCAATAGCCCCAGAAATAAGAATCAACGGAGAAGGTAGTAATTAATCCAGCAATGGTACCAGCTACTAACATGACTATATTGACCACAAAATTTGATTGACCGAATATTAATGATGAAACAATGGCAATAATAGCAGCAAATAGTCCAATTTCCAAACGGAATACTATTCCTAAAAAGGCTAACCAGGTTAAACCTTTAGAATCTCCTCTGAGTAACTTACTAAATGCAAACAAGACTCCAGGAAGAGCAATGAAATTTGGTAAAGTTCTAGTACTGTAGTACAAATAATGGAATTGAGATCCTATAAGAATTGTAAACCAGAATCCAATAAGACCCTTGGTTTGAGATTTTTTATCTCTAAAAGTAATACTATTGATAGTGTTTCTAAGGTTGCAGATAGCCCTCCAATTTGCAAATCCAATTATAGCTCTAGATAAAAGCTGAAGATGTGCCTGGTCCTTTGTTGAAACCTGGATATTGAATGCATCGAATAATGAATTGAAAACTTTAACAATAAGACCAATCAACACACTACCAACAAAAGTTCTTGGAACTGCTCCAGGAAATGAAACATGATCATAATTATCTTCTATCACATCTCTTGGGAAAATCCCATAATTTGCAACGTCATGAATTGCTTGAATATTGAATGATTCCTCAACTTTGGAAAAGGGCGAGATAATAAGGTAATAACCAATAATTCCCCAAAGTAGAAGATCTAAAATTTTATTATACTTGTACATGTTTGACTTATATATAATACAAGTCTTTCGGTTCAAGTATGGATATGGTTGAAACAATTCTAACAACCGAAAAATCGTTGAATCAATTCTAACAACTGAAAAATGATTAAGTCAATTCTAACAACAGAAAAATAATCTCAAGAGAAGAATTGTACAGTGCTGTAACAAATTTCAAACTTTTTCAAAGATTTGAAACTAAAAATTGGTGATCAATTGTAAACAAGAGCAATATCTAATATATCTGAAATGAACAATAGCATAGCTTGTCCATTTTAAACCAAAAAGACGAATCGCTTACGTCCATCCCCTGTTCGTTAAATAGTTATGGAATATCCTGCATACATGGCTGAAAAACGGTTGCGTATGGAGCCGTCTCGATGTATGGATCAGAATATGATAGATCAAATAATGAGAGCAGTGAAGGTTTAGGAAGTTGTAGGAGTGAATAAGGTAGATTTTGGAATCGGGACTTAAATAGCCACTATCTAGAACACTTATCACTTACTTTGTTATTGCTGAAAATTATTGTAAAGAGTATAATCACTATGGATATCCCTGATTTGGTAGAAGAGTTACCAGGTAATGGTTCAGAAGCAGCACCATCTGGTTCTCCATTTGATTCACCTTCTGGTTCAAAATCAAAAGATCAAGCAGATAAAGCCACAAATATCAAACAGGAATTTCTGGAAAATAGTATACTGACTCATGATACCGTTCCAAATGCCAAGGTTCCTATCACAATTATTACTGGCTACTTAGGGTCCGGTAAATCGACACTTTTAGAGCAAATTGGAAAGAAATCAAAGAAAAGACTAGCAATCATTTTGAATGAATTTGGCGATTCTGCAGCAATCGAAAAGGCTGTTACAATAAAGGATACAAATTCACAAGAGGCTGTTCAAGAATGGTTGGATCTTGGTAATGGGTGTTTATGTTGCACCGTCAAGGACAATGGAGTTGCAGCAATTGAGCAGTTGATTGAAAATTCAAGAGGAAAGATCGATTATATATTATTGGAAACGACAGGGATTGCTGATCCCGCTCCTATAGCTAAGATGTTTTGGTTGGACGATGCCCTTTCTTCATCAGTTTATATTGATGGAGTGGTGACAGTGGTAGATTCTGAAAACATTATAAAATGTCTTGAAGACGTGGGAGGGCATTGGCATAAACAGCATAAACATCTTCTAACTGAACAGAGTATAAATCAGGATGATATAACCGAAGAAGAACTCCAGCAAGAACAGGAAAGATTGGCTCAAGGAATTTCCACTGCTCATCTTCAAATAGCTTTGGCTGATTCTATTTTAGTCAATAAAGTTGATAAAGTTGATGATACCAGCCATATTGAAAACAAAATCAGATCCATCAATGCTACTTCTCCAATATACGCCACCAGTTTCGGAGATATCCATCTTGATAAAATTCTAGATTTGCATTCATTCGAGGCAAATTTAGATAAATTCAAATCTTCCTTAAATTTTTCATACGATTCCACCTTTCACGATGGCAGAATCGGAACGGTCACTTTAGTGTTCCCTTTCTTTACTGACTCAACCGGGTTCCGTAGGGTAGAGTCATTCCTTCAATACATATTATGGGAGAATGAATGCAATGGCAAACCAATAGAAATACATAGAGTCAAAGGAGTCTTGGTCTATGAGGATGATGTAAGGGTAGTTCAAGGTGTTAGAGATACATATGACATAATTGAAGGTGGAACGTTGGTAGAGGGTATAAATGAAAACAAGTTGGTATTGATTGGTAAAAATTTAGTGTTTGAAGACTTATCCAACGAGTTAAAGAAACTATTGGCATGAATAAATATTTGGAAAATTAATACATAATACTTTGTTTAATCAGTTTTTAACGTGCATACGTATATACATATGTACATACATATATATCTATATATAACAAAAATTATTATTTTTCACCTTCGTAATCCAAACCCCAGTCCCAAAGAGAGAGAAAATTTGATCTAGAATACATCACCATGGTCGAACATGGCATCAGCAACCTTAATGAAACCAGCAATGTTAGCACCCTTTAATAATGAAGGTAAGCCGGTTGAGTCTTTGTCAGCAGAGTATTGAACAGCGGTTTCGTAACAATTGTCAAAACATTCGTACATGATAGTCTTTAACTTGTTATCAACTTCTTCAGCGGTCCAGTGAACTCTTTGAGAGTTTTGAGCCATTTCTAAACCAGAGACGGCAACACCACCACAGTTTGAAGCTTTACCAGGAGCGTACCAGACGTCCTTAGATCTTGCAGCTTCAAATACATCAATTGCTTCTTTAGTTGAACCCATATTGGAACCTTCAGCTATGAACATACAGTTGTTTTGGATCAAAGTTTCAGCTTCTTCACCAGAAACTTCGTTTTGGGTGGCTGATGGTAAAGCAATATCAACTTGACCAACATGAACCCATGGGCGAGCACCATCAATGTATTCAACAGAGTTTGGACCAGAGAATGCCTTAGCTTCGATAATAGTGTTCAAAGACTTGTGTACTAATTTAGCTGCAGCAATTTCAGCAATTTGTTCAAGAGTGATACCATTTTTGGAGATAATGGAACCCTTAGAATCGGAAAGAGAAACAACTTTACCACCTAATTCGATAACTTTAATAGCAGCGTATTGAGCAACGTTACCAGAACCAGAAATAGCAACTCTTTTACCTTTAAAGGATTCCTTTCCATTGGTGGCCTTTTCAATCATTTTTTCAACGTAGTAAACTAAACCATACCCAGTAGCTTCAGGACGAATTAAAGAACCTCCCCAAGTTAAACCTTTACCGGTTAAAATACCAGACCAGTTGTTTTGCATTTGCTTGTAAGCACCAAAGAGGAAACCAATTTCTCTACCACCAACACCAATGTCACCAGCTGGAACATCGGTATCAGCACCAATGTAACGAGCTAATTGACGCATGAATGCAGTACAGAAACGTCTGATTTCATTGTCGGAACGACCTTTTGGATTGAAATCAGAACCACCTTTACCACCACCCATTGATAAACCGGTTAAAGCATTCTTGAAAATTTGTTCAAAACCTAAAAACTTAAGAATTGAAAGATTTACAGTTGGATGGAAACGAAGACCTCCCTTGTATGGACCAAGAGCAGAGTTGAATTGAACTCTGAACCCATTGTTAACTTCTAATTCACCTTTATCATTTTCCCACGTGACACGGAATTGAATGAGTCTTTCTGGAATTGAGACTACTGGAATGACCTTCTTGTATTCAGGATGTTGAGTGAAGAGAGTTGAATCTTCAAGAGCTGATACAAGCTCGTGGTAAGCTTGTTGAAACTCTGGTTCGTGAGGAAGGACCATCTTTTAAGTTGATAAAGCAATAGTTGAAAAGATTATAGAATTGATTAGATCAGGGATAAAAGAAACTACAATAAATTAGATATTTCAGTTTTCTTCTAAGTTCACTCTTCTTTTTTTTTCAGAATAGATAAAAGACAAAAGAGGAATTCAAAAGCCCTACTCATGGTAAAGATTTGGGAAACTTTTCCACCTTTTATGTATTTAAGAGTTTCATTACATGAACTCATGTAAAAAGACTTCTTGCTAATCTCTGACCAATAGGACACCTGAATCCCATTGCCCGGTTCAGGCTCCAGTCACATGATTCGGTCTCTAAGGTTTTTTTTTTTTTTTTTTTTTTGGTCCAAACTTTTCTCGAATAATTTCTTGTTGCGAAGAAGGGCAATCTCATGTGTGGGAACCGAAGATATTGCCGTAGTTGGATTGTTTGTTGGAGACTTCTCTCATACAGTATCTTCCTTTCTGATATATTCTGGGACTCATGATCGAACAACCAAAACTGATCACCCAGAATAGTATATGATATTTGGATTATGTCGAATATATTTCTACTACTGCTCTAAGTCTATTTCAATATATGTTGGTCAAACTTGAACACCCAAGCAAAAATTTTAGGGTATTCTTATCGCTGGCCAACCAACCAACCAATCTGATTTCTGTCGTTCGGCGAATTTTCTTTGCCATTTAACGAAAATAACGGTAATGACTCAAACTCTTGCGTACTCTATACTGTAGGCTCCAATTCTGCGATCGTACCGAATTTATTATTTCGCGGGGCCGGAGTATGTGCCATAGGCATTATTTGGATCACGTTAGTATTCCGTTTACGTACGATTTTTTGACTGGTTTGACTCGTTCTGGCTGGTTTTTTGTGGGGTGTGTTGAGACTGAAAAATATTTGGGTAGTTTAAAGCTCTTCTTCAAAAGTTAGATTTCTGGTTTCTGGTCTGGCATATTTCATTTCAACGATCGTTTTATATTTCGTTTTAGAATCATATGACCATACCATTGAAACTGAGATCATAGAGTGACATTGAAATCTGTTTTATTCTCAGATTTTATGACTGCTGCTGCGTCAACTCGTTTCCCTTCAACGAGTGGGTCCTTTTAGTAACGACAAATATTCTCGTAAAACGGATCGGATTTTGAATGGCCCACTGTTGGAGTCCGGGGCATTATTTTCTTTACGAATTAGTAAATATTTTGAAATTTATTATTTCTATGTACATAGCTACATCACTCCAGCTAAATATGACCTATTCCTGTTCCACCACCACTTCTCATACAATGATTCATTTCTTCAAATCTACATCGATAACTTTCATTCTCGAAGTGATTCTTTCATCGGTCACTAATTCTTGAACCCATTCGGAATTTCTAGCTTTTCCTTTTTCAACCCATTTTTTGGGCCAGTCTAATTCTTCTTCTTTACCCATAAATATGTCCTTATATTCGAAAGGTCTTGAAACATTTTCAATCACAGCAGTCGTACGATATCCATAATCATCAGCAACAAACCTTTTGGTATAGAAACGATAAATTTTTCGAGGTATGTTAAGAATACCTAATATATTAGGCACGGGGAATACATATACCGGTTGCTCAAACAATACTGGTACATTCTTATCATTTCTAATAATTTCATCAACATTTAATTCGGGAGCAAATTGTGCTTGTGCATAATCCTTTGGTGTAATATATGGCTTTGGAACTGGACCACGAGTTTTCAATTCTTCATCGTCATCGTCTTCTTCATTTTGTTCAAAATCTGCTCCTTCTTTCACTACTTCTCCATCAACTGAAGTAGTTTCTACTGGTTTAACTTCTTCAGGTTTTTCTAATGGACCTAATAATCCTTCATGAATCCCAGTCATATACTCCTTGTATGCACCCCTTCCTATGCAAATAACTCCACCGGCTTCATTTGGATCCGATTCATCATCTCTATGAACCTCCATTGGTTTGAAGATTTTATATAATCCTAAAACATCTGGGGGTGTATATAAATCTTGACGACGGGTTAAACTTTCTTCTTCACCAAGATTATTTGTTTGTGGTTTTGGCTTTGGAAGTAACCATCCAAGTTGACCAATGGACTTGGCGTTTTGATTATTGTCATCTACTTCATCTCCATTATTTTCCTTTTGCTTCAGTCTCGATCTTCTTAATTCTCTAATCTTCTCGGCAACTCCACTACGTATATCACCTTGTCTGTTTTCAGTATACACTTCGAAGTCTACTGCACTTGCATTAAGAACAGGTTTTATATACCTTTTGAAATATCTCAAAGATTGATCTAAGAAGTCGTTTGGTGGTGGTGCAATAAAGATTGTAAGCTTTCTGGGAATTCGATCATTACCATAAACTTCATTACCATATTTTTCAACTACTCCCATCCATTTTTTACGAATTTGCTTCTGCTCATATTTGTCATACACTATCCCTCCACCAATTCCTGCTAAAATAGTCCAGAATATCATCCAATTACGAGAAGGAAGTGAAAATCTTGGAATACCCATCATTCTGAGTGCTGGATTCTTCCATTGCTTCTTAGGAGGCTTGATCTTTGGCTTAGCATCCGTTTGAACAGGGACTTCCGATGGCTTTTGAGGCGGTATTTCCTTACCTTCTGCCTGCTTATTATCGTTTGTCATGGTTCAATTTAGCTAGTTTGGCTTAGACATCAGTACAGCATTTATGTTTTCAATCGATGATCTAGTCTGAAAATTAACCAAAAGGTCGTGCCGGCCACATAATCCATCTGGTATTGTTTGCGTTGTTTGGAGTAACATACAAATCGAATATTGAGGTGATATTTTGAAACTTCTACCCACAGAACAACTGTGTTTCTCCTGGTACAGATAGTTATCTTTGATTGATTACAACATGCCCATCGTCTCAGAAACACTGGATCCATCTGATTTCCAATTTCCAGATTATTTCCCTTTGCATTCTACCCTTGTTCGAAAGTTCGAAACCATTCAGGCACGACCACCTTCAGAATTGGAATATGTGGATAGTTCAATAAAATTGGTGGTGGATTCAACCAAGCAATACATAGACTTCATACTAGACAAAGAGAATCACAGTCCAGTTGTGATAAATGAAACATTCCTCAACAATAACATTACTTCACTAATAGAATTTCTAAAAGCCAAACATAATCTAATCACCCTAGTTGATTCTATACATGAGTCACGTGCTCGAATCCGTCAGGAAGTAAGACAAGAAGAGCCGTTAAGGATCGAAACTCTTCAATTATATAAAGAAACATCCATAGGCAAGAAGAATTTTGCAGACATGTTGATTGATGACCATAATACTAATATAGATATACATAAGAATCAAGATTCGTTCCATTTAATATTACGGAATTCTAAAGAGTATCAATATGTGAAAAACGTATCATTCATATTATCCCATCCTGAAGATCCCTTACCAGATGAGACTTCAGTAGATGATGAATTGGTGGTAGCGGGAGGTAAAATTTCATTAAAAGATCCGATTTCGTTACAAATATTTGAAAACCCAGTGTTATCAAAAAAATGTCACCATGTATACGAGCAAGGCAATATATTAACCAGATTCTCACAGGGACAAAATGCATGTCCTATAGATGGTTGTAAGGCTACTTTAACAAGACAAGATTTGCAGCCAGACGAACTAATGAAATTGCGCGTAAAGGTATACACCGCATCTCAAACCAACAAGAAGTCAGATGTTGATCGGTTATGATCTAGACATCATTTTATTATGAGCTTATATTAACGCATACCTACATGCATACCTACATGCATACCTACATACATACCTACATACATACCTACACTTGTATATGTAATATCCAAAAAAGGTACATACTGTCAAAACTTTGTCTTCTTTACTTACCATTTGACCAACAGTTGGGATTCATCATTACTGATGCTCTTCTACTCTTCGCTTCTGTCGCAGTGCGAAATTGAAGTGCTGCATTTTGACATTTTGTTCTGCTATCACCCACGCAGAGAGAACTCGGTAGTTGTTTGTGGCCTGCATGTACGTCTTTCACAAATTAATCAGGAGCATCGTTTTGTTTGGCTTAATGTCACTCGTGTAGTTAGATAGTCTTCTTTATTGTAGATAAGTGACATAATTGCACTAAATATATTTTCATCTGAAATTGAGTGGTATATCAGTATATGAACTAGAGGGGTTCTGGGTAATTTTCAGATTTTTATGAAGTCTCAATCAGAATTATTTTGGTATTAAGACTTTCTATAACTCCCAGAAATAGATACATACACCTTTAACTAGAGCTATAATGTCCATACATTATTCAAAATTACACTCGGTGGATATGCCAGTCACGGACTTGGACGAAAATGAGGATGATATTATATTTGGAGATGAACAGAATAACATTCGTCAGCCTTTTGATCCGCTAGAAGGATTAGACTTTGAGGAAGAGAACCACCTTCAGAGTCAGGGCCAAAATGAAGGCAATACAACTGAAGGGTTTCTTAGTACTTTTAGGAACAACGTTAGTTCAACTATTGACTCTGGTGTTGATTCAACTAGAAATTTTTTCAACCAAGTTTTTACGAGACCCCAGAAAGAAACTATCATGGAGCATTTGTCCACAGAACTCCAAAAGGCAGCGCAATCATTTAAACGTTCAAATACAATTCAATTGCGAGATATGAACAGATCTGGGAACTACTCCAGTGACAGTGAAGACGATATTGGTAAAAATAGTGATTCACCAAAGAACTTGAGTCGGAAATCGAAACTTTTAATGGTTTTCGGTACTATTGCATTAACTTCACTCATGGTCATGTTCTTTGGAAATTTTCAGATTTTACAAAACTTTGAAGCTACAGGATTTTCCAAGACGATTCTTTCAAATTCCACCCATGACTTCTATCCAACAACGATTTTGATTTCTTTGGATGGTTTCCATCCCCATTATATCAACGCTCATCTAACCCCAACCCTTCATAATATGCTCCTTTACGATTATGGGGCCCCTTATATGATTCCTTCATTCCCTTCATCTACATTTCCAAATCACTGGACCCTTGTAACAGGCTTATATCCTTCAGAACATGGAATAGTTGGTAACACCTTTTATGATCCAGAACTTAAAAAACATTTCATCAATACTAATCCCAAGGTTGGAGGATTGGATCCCGAGTTCTGGAAAGGAGGAGAACCCATATGGGAAACTGCTTTTAAGCAAGGGGTAAACTCTGCAGTTCATATGTGGCCAGGAAGTGAAGTACCAGGTATTGGTATAGGAAATGGCCCACTTGATGTTGATAAATATAATGGATCAGAATTGCTATCTTCGAAAGTGGATAGAGTGATGACCTGGTTAGATACCGAGGATATTTCGAAACGTCCAGAACTTATCTTAACTTATGTTCCTACTATAGATCTGTTTGGTCATAAGTATGGAATTGGGGGCAAGCAGCTAGAGGAAGCACTTACATATGTAGATGATTTCATTGATTTATTACTTCTTGAATTAAAGAATAGAAACTTGGGAAAAATTGCAAATGTTATAGTTGTTAGTGATCATGGGATGGCTCCAACTTCAAATGATAGACTCTTGTATATGGATGATATTATTGATTTGCAAAAAATTGAGTTTATCGATGGTTGGCCATTATTTGGTCTAAGACCATTTGGAGACAACAACATTGAAGAGATTGATGAAGTTTACAACGAAACAGTGGAAAATCTTGGAAAATCCAATGACAACCTTCAAGACCATTTCAAAGTTTATAAAGTGGAGGATTTACCTAAAGAATGGAATTTTGGAGGAAATATAAATGATCATAAATTCAACTACAGATTAGCCCCTATTTGGGTGGTCCCTGAAGTTGGGTACTCGGTAACTACCCATAAGCAAATGAAAGAGCTTAATTACGATTACAAGCCGAAAGGAGTTCACGGTTATAATAATACTGAATTATTGATGAGAGCTCTTTTCTTGGGACGTGGTCCTTATTTTGATGAAAAGCTTGATGAAAATAAAAGAATTTATCCATTTGCTAATACTGAAGTTTATAATCTTGTATGTGATACTTTAAATATCAAGCCATCACCAAACAATGGAACTTTTGCAACTGCAAAGACCTCAAATATTGATACCCTCAATTCAGAAACCCTTATGTCAAGTGTTAATTCACTCCCCAATGATTGGTCAGATTCGCTCGAGTATCCAAATGTTGGATTTAAAGTCGACCACATAGTCAAAGATGCTACGTATGATCTTCTTTGGAAGAAACCAATCAGAGAAAAACCACTTACAGTTTCTGTCAGTACCAACAATCATCCTCTTGAGTCATTGTCTTCACATGGGTCAAGTCTAGCTTCTGTTTCTGAACATATACCCCAACCTTCTGATTTCACTGGTTCGGAGTCAACCACTACTGAACAGCAACAAATGACAAGCACATCAGAGTCAAATGCAAAGGGCCATTCATGGTGGGACAAAATAGGTGAAAATCTCTCAAACTTGGAAGGTGACATAGACGATATTATTGATGATATTGGTGGTTTTATAGACGATACCATTGGCGAATTCGTAGGTTCCAATCAACAAGGGGATTAATATATTGATAAGACTATGATATAAAATATATGGCATTTTATTATTTATTTAAAAATATTTCAATTAACAAAGTGAAGAATAATGTAATGTTTACATTATAACTTTGATGGTTTCTTGTTCTGCCATCCAAACGATAATTTAGTATTCAAACCCAAATCAATTTGAACATTTATCAAAGTAGATTCATTCCCATGTTTAACTGACTCAAGTGCAACTTCGATGGCTTCTTTTAACTGAGCCTCAGTCTTGACAAATACTCCTCTAATCCCCAATCCTTCTGCAACTAGATCATACCTTGTATTCAAAGACAATGCCGTAGAAGGAAGTGAAGTTTCAGTATCAGCTTCATATAATTTTGGGTCAGATCCATGATATATTCCACTATTGTTCATAACTACAATAATCATTCCCAACTTATTTCTGGCAATTGTTTCTAATTCCATAGCAGTGAACCCAATAGCAGAATCTCCTTCCAAAGCAATAACTAACTCCTTTGGATTGGCCACTTTAGCAGCTATTGCGTAAGGCAATCCTACACCCATAGTGGCATTGGTACCAGCATCTAATCTCTTCGATGGATAATTGAGTGGGAATGCAGTTCTAGAAATGTCCATAGTATTAGCTCCTTCAGATACAATTGTAGTATCCCCTTCAGGGAAATCAGAACTTTCAATGGCATCTCGAATGATTTTGTAGACCCTTATATACGAAAGTAAAGTGTTTGGGGGAGTAGGGGTATTTTCTTTGATTTCCAATTTCTTGATGTTGGAGTGTTTCTTTTCAAGTAAAGCTGGTGAAATAGGGGTTGGGATATATCCTATAGTCGTTAATTCTTCGTTCAACTGTTTAACAACCAAGTCTAAGTCTCCATACAACCCATACTTAGTTGAAAGAGAACTATTATTACCAATCTCTTCAGCGTTGGAGTCTATACTGATTACTTTAACTCCATTAGCGAATCTATCACCTGAATGCAATATCCAGTTTAATCTTGCCCCACATAATACAACTACGTCTGCTGATGCAAGTGCCAAAGAACGACTAGATGCAAGATTAAATACACTATCATCCGGTATAACCCCTTTCCCCATTGGAGTAGGTAAAAATGGAAGTTTATTTTCGTTGATTAATCGCCTCAAGCTATTTGAAGCATTAGCAGATGCTGCTCCCTTACCAACAATAATCAATGGACTCTTTGCTTTGAAAATGATTTTGGCTGCTTGACTAATCCTGTCAGGATCAGCCTGAGCTTTGGGAGCTTCTCTGATGGGCTCAATCAATGATAAATAATCCGATATATTAATATCTGAATTACCTTGAATTATATTTGCAGGAAGATCAACATATGAAGTTCCGGGTTTTCCAAAAAAGGAAGTTCTATAAGCCTTTTCAATCAAGCGAGGTATTTGGGTAACACCATAAGGCTTAGCAGCAAATTTGGTTTGGGATGATAAATATGAGATCTGATCTAATTCTTGAAATCCTCCTTTATGATTTTCTTCAAACGAACTTGAACCGGCGAGAACCAATAACGGCCAACCATTTGAGTTGGCGTTAAATATACCAGCCGTTGCATGAACAACACCAGGACCTCCCACTACTAAAAGCACACCAGGTTTGCCCTTAAGAAATCCATAAATAGAAGCAGCATACGAGGCAGCTTGTTCATTTCTGAACGCAATGAAACGAATTCCTTTGGCAATCATTGCATCGGCAACGTCAACTACGGGGATCCCAACAATCCCAAACACAGTATCCACCTCAAGATGTTTCAAAGTTTGAGCTATGACTTCTGAACCTGATACCATTGTATAAAATAAGAATAAACAAGAGACAATTGGTGAACTCAAAACTGTTTGTTTATAAGGAATTTGCAAAACGTGAGTGTGTTTTAAGGGTTATATATATATATTTCCAACTGGAAGCCACACATAACGACAGAATTTGGGTTGCACTTACCCCAGAATTCAAGATTTCGGAACGATAGTCTGCGTACAGGAAAATTGCCGGATCAGTAGCGGAAGTGGCTGTTGGGCAAGAAAAGACACTCAAACTAACCGAAATTTTAAGATTAGTGGTCCGTAACCGAACTCTTACAGGAGAGTGTCAAAGACCGTGGCTATATATGCACTTTTTTATAATTTTATGTTTATTGAATTTCGATTAATATACACTGATATACAGAAGTTATTGCTGCAATTCTTCGATCCGAGGTTCGATCCGGAACAGAAAACGGCTAGTGTCCCCGGATAACAATAAGGCAAAGGCTCGCAACAATTTGGTTCCATCACCAATGGTTTAACCATTATCGACCTATGGAAGAAGTATGATCTTCGTCAAAAATATTGTTAAGAATAGGATAACTATGTGAGACTCTTATAGCTTCGGGTTCCATCGTCGGTACATTGGCACTATTAGACAAATGACGTAAAAAAGGAGAATTGGAATGTGACAGCCTAAGAGTTCTTCCATTGGGTGTGTCAGGTGACCCATTGATTGCTAAAATTAAACCTGGCTCAGGGGTATTAGAACCTTCTCTAGTTGTAGTCTCAATTACTTTCTGTTCAGAGGTATCAGCATTGTCTTCAGAGCAGTCTTGACAAAGTCGAATTATTTGTTCTTTAGGTAGATTTTTAAACGCCTTGGATCTAACAAACGACGACCACCTTTCTCGTATTAATGAAGTAAGCGATATAAGGAAAATAGGTTCATCTGAGGAGATGGCATTTTGCCAAACTTTTAAAATAAGTTCAATCGTCTTCTCTGAAAGTTGAATACTCCCGGATTTAAGTACAAACACCAAATGATATAATTTTTGTAAAATCCTTGATCTTAATTCAGGAAGTTCATATATATTTGCCAACACAAGTATTCCTGAGTATTCAAATATAGTGAGCAAAGGAAGACCGTTCCCTTCAAAATCTATTGTATCAGTATAGATGTAGTAAACCATCCCTTGAACCCAAGTATATGGTTCAGGTATAAACATCATATTCGATTTTGTCTCAGTCATACCACTATCCATGAGTCGATTGAAGTGATTCCATCTAGCTAGTAATATTGATTTATGTACTTTTATTGATTTGAAAATCCCATCGGAAGCTATATCTTGATTGTCGCTGTTCATCAAATCATTCACTGCGTTATGATAGCTGTCTGGATTAAGAGTATATTCATCCTTTATTTGCTCATTTGCCAATGCTATAATATTAAAATCGGTATACTGGCCATTCAATAACAACCTTTTAAAATCCTCTTTTAAGCTACTAGCATTGGAGTTCTTTTCATTTGCTTTTGGAATCCCTAAATCTGAAAGATTGATCTTCAAAAAATATGTTAATCTTGAATCTGTGAAATCAGATGTATTGGCTTCCACTATTGAGTCCCCAAGTAGATATAATATTCCCTCTCCAGTTACAAATGAATGCCTCCAAATATAGGAGCGAATTTCATTGAAGTCGATATTTAGTCTATGCTTTGTAGACAGATCTATTAAAGGAATATATCGAAACTCAGATATATCAAAGATAGAAATTGAAAAATCATGATTCCAATTATTTGAGCTCCATAAAGGAACTGATACATCAATTATATTTTCAGAATTAATAATCGAGTTCATATAGATATGCTCACAATCTGAAGTTCCAAAATTAGCAAACGCTCTATTCTCAGTTGACACTTCTTCGTCATTGGCATCTAATGATGTCATAGTAGGAGTCGTTGGTCTCTTTAAATGTATCAACTCACCAATGCTATGATCATTTAAATCAAACCATGTAAGCGAATGGTTTACATGATTCATATCCTTATTTAACCCACCGAATGAATATAATTTTCCTTTATATTCAGTTATAAAATGATCAAATCTTGCCACAAACTCTATGGGACCTGTCCAAGTTCCCGATATTAGATCGTAACAATATAAATCGTTCAAAGGTGTGGAATTCACTAATCCACCACTTATGTAAACCTTGGTACCATCTGGAGAAAGACAACACGCATGTCTCGACCTTGTTGATGGAGCATTTACTAATGCAAATTGAGGAGGACCAACCCAGGTTCGACTAAATATATTATAAATCATCATTAAGCTATCTTTTTCAAATCTGGAAGTTGAACTTTGACTTATCATAGGTTCGTTTGATAAGGGAAATTCATCGTGAGGTATTCCACCAAACACTAGAATATTTCCCTGTCCAATATAAACTGCCAGATGACCTTCTCTATATAGCCCAACGTGTTTATCATCTACTTCCCAGGTTCCTGTCTTAAGGTTCAATAGATATATGTTACTATCTAAGTTATCCAATTCATCAAACCCTCCAAAAAGGAAAACATAATCTGTGCCAGTGCATGGAACAAGAGTAGCTTTGACATTGTAAAGTGGAGCTGAACCAGTGGTCTTACTTATATGGATTCCATTTGATTTATTAACTCTTGCCATTTGGTATATTAGTGATCGTAATTTTTGGGAGATAATGGTTTTGGCTGCAGAACCTGCCAGTGCCCTAAGACGTAGAAAACCTCAGCTGATTAGTTTAAGTAAAATAATCCTTTTTTTACTTCATAAAACCAAGAAGTGACGTAGCGCTGAGCCTGGTTCCACTTAAAATCTTTATTCTTGTTTTGATTGGAATTTGAAACCAAGTCTTATCTAACAAAACTGATCGGTTCTGACAAAGTGCAACTTTTGAGATCTTTAAAACTTAATTATCCAATGTAAGTTTCCTCAAACTATGTACTAAATGCGAGAAAACAAAATAAATAGAGATACGCAGCAATTTCTGAGCTATATATTGTTGTCTTCAAACGGATCTAATGGTGTAATGTAGATATAAATTCAAATCAGATTAGAACTACTAAATGATAATCCTACTACTCTATGTTACATACTCCTATACTATTTTATCAATTCCTAAATGTGGGACCTGTATATAGTGTATCAAGTGACTAAGCCAGCCTCAGAGAAGAAGAGGTGTTGATGTGGCTCACTTGCATAGAATGGAGTACTTACTCATCTTATCTCTGGTGTATTATCATTCGATCAAAAGAAAGCTACCAAGTGGTGAATGGATCTTTATCCTTCTCACTTATAATCACTTCCGATCCTTCTGGTAACTCTTCAGTCAATTGGTCTCTAATCACTTTTAGAAATGCTCTCTCTGTGTTTGAATGGTTGCATGTAATTACCGAAGCGCCATTTTCAGTGAAATACAATGCCTCATGATGTGATAATTCACCAGTATAAAACAAGTCTGCTTCAACCCCTCTAAATAAAGAGCCTCCAGATCCTGCACAAATCGATATCTTACGAATTAATTGATCTTGGTTTTGACCTCTAGCGAGTGCAACTTGAATGTGAGAAAGACCTAGACTTTCCTTGACGTTAGCTGCCAATTTATGTAATGGGGTTGGTTCTACCAAATTGATTATTCTACCCATCCCGCAATCTTTTTCATTTTGATCTGGTTCAATAATTTCTCTGGATTTTTCTTTTAAATCTTTTAAAATTCCATCAGCTAGAAAATCGTTTACCCCACCTTTAGCACTGTCAACTGCAGTATGTGGTGAGTATACACTAATTCCGTTTCGAATCAATTTAATCATTGATTTTTGTTGTGGGTCTGTCTGGGTAATCGATTTCAAACCTTTAAATATGAATGGATGGTATGCCATGATCAAATTGATCTTTTTACTAATTGCTTCTTCTGCAACGTCTTGAGTTAAATCAACTGTAAGCAACACCAGAATCTTTTCATTAGTGGAAACTGATTCTTCAACACTAGCATCCACTAAAAGTCCAGTATTATCCCAAGTCTTATCAGCAAGGGCTGTAGGATAGAACTTTTGAACTAAATTGTTAGCGATAAACTGGACGGAATATCCAAGTACACCAAAATCATATTTTTCCCATACTTACTTGCACCAACGGCCGTCTTGATTACTCTTCTAGACATTTTTTAAAGATATTTAGTAAAAATTACTGAAGAATAATTCATCAGAACAACTTGACTAAAGATGGGAAATGTATATTTTGGATCTGGTACTGCATGTAGTGCCATCTTCCACTATTCCATTCTACGTTAGGTCCATCTTTTCAAGCTAAAAAATGATGATTCTGGGTGATTTAAAGGCGCGAGGAAAGCTAAGAGTAGCAAAAAAAGATGCGCAAACCCGGAATCGAACCGGGGGCCCAACGATGGCAACGTTGGATTTTACCACTAAACCATTTGCGCCAGAAAGCTGCCTCATGCCAGAATTGAACTAGCGACCTTTGCATTACAAGTGCAACGCTCTACCACTAAGCTAAAGAGGCCAACTTATAAGAATTTTAGACTTATATTTGACCAGAAGGAATCACCATTTAATCACACTTTGATGTTTCTATTGCTGGTAGATTCTTAGCAGGTATACATTTATGTGATGGTTATACAATGGTAATTCAAAAATGTATCAAGTTTTAGCTATAGTTTTAACAATGTTTTAATTTTACATTTAGTATTTATGTTATAAAATGGGTTTTACATTTAGCAGTAGAAATGCGATAATTTTTAGAAATATAGTGTATGTGGCAGGTGAGTTAAAGATATATGAAGTTAATGCAGGTTCTGATTAAATTTGAATATATATTTGAAATAATTCTATTTTTATTTATGTTAACTAAAATAATGAACTTATCAATTTCTACAAAATGAATAATCCCAGAACGGCTGGAGTTTCAAATCTTGATATTGCATTTATTATACAAGATTATAATACCAAGGGTGTACTAATGTTAAACAGCCAATGTTACCAAGATGAAAAACGGGGAATGAGATTGGATAAGCATGGATGAGCTAGAATGAACTTGCCACTTATATCAGAAAAATGATAACCAATGCCTGGAAAGGTTACATATTGAAAACTTCAAGAATAAGATCTGTAACATGACCTTGCCTAGGAAAATGCCTCCTGCTGATAACTCCTTCCAATTTAGTGGTAATCGTGCTATGGTCACATATCAGTAACCGCCCTAAATGCACACCTGTTATGAATGCCACTCATTTCTCCACACCTCTTCTTCTTCACTGCATCGCAAACTCGTGAGTTCGCTTAATCTGACCAGAGGCGGAAAAGTCTGACAACGGCCCGTAATTATTATCGCATATTCCCAGATGGATCATGAGTTAGGGGTGGTAGTTAATTTCAATTAAGGATGAAGCACCCAATGAAATTTTACAACTTGTAGTGGACCAAGACTTCTAAGTGATGCCAGAGTCATTAATCAATGATAATTTACAACAATTGGAGCCTTCAAACGACCTTATCTACGAAAATTCTCATGATCTGCCAAATGAAAAATATGTAGTTACATTTGAAGATGAGTTACTCGTGTTTGATTCTAATGATTGGAGAAGAAATGTGTTATTGAGATACCAAATTTTATCTGGTTATTTAGTTTTTATATTATTTGGGGTACTTGAACAAGCACCGGGTACTTTGATACCAAAGTTGCAAGATTACTACCAAATAAATGACACTCAAACGAGTTTCATCTTCCTTGCAGCAGTTTGCGGATATTTTAATAGTGCATTTCTTAGTGAAAAGTATCATTCATATTTGGGAATTCAGGGGTTTTTAATACTAGGGCTAACGTGTCTGACTGTATGCAATTTAATAATCTCGATCAAGCCTCCATTTTCCATACTTGTGATTGTATATACTTTGAATGGGTTTGGATTTGGGAGTTTTGATGCGTGCTATGGTACTTGGATGGGGAATCTTGTGGATTCAAATGAACTTCTTGGAATCTTACTTGGTTGTTACGGAATAGGATGTATTATGGCTCCGTCTTTAGTGACGACAATAACTGAAGGCAATAATAGTTGGTTATGGTCTGATTTTTATCTCTTGGGAAGCATCTTTAGTGCTTGTTGCTTAATAGTTGTGATCTTCGTGTTTAGATTAGAGACATCCAAAAAGTTCAATTATGAAAAAATGATCAAATCTAAAGGGGCTCACCCTTCACAAGATCTGTTGGAACTTACTAAGGAAGATGAATTTGAATTGAAGAATATGAACAACTTCATGTCTGAAAGTAGCTCTAGTAACGAATCAAAATTGTCTTGTGAGGAGAGCTTAATAGAACAGGTTTCAGATTCTTGTGCTTTAGATTTAGACTCAGACTCTGTATCTTCCACCAATGTGTTCAATAATGGGGTGGTTTGGTTCATATCTTTACTTCTTTTCATCAACGTTGGGGCAAGTGGAGCATTTGGTTCTTGGGTAGTAAGCTTTCTTTACAGAGTGCACCAATATAAAATTAGAGAAGCTGCTCATATATCTTCAACATTTTGGACTGGTGTAACTGCAGGTAGAATTCTTCTTGGATTTGTTACCAAAAGAGTCTTCAAAGGTGAACTTCAAGCAAATTTTGCATATATGACACTCTCATTTTGTGGATATTCTAGCTTTTGGTTATTGAGTTTATATTCGGCTTCCCCCAGTTTCGTCTTTCTAATAACTTTCCTAACTGGATTATTTGTGGGACCGATCTTCCCTACAACAATCGTTGCTCTGCTAAAAATACTACCCGCAAGGTTTCATACTGCGGCAGTAGGGTTCATATGTGCATTCGCTGGTAGTGGAGCAGCCATAGTTCCGTTCATAATAGGATTGGCTGCAAAGTCAAGTCTTGAACTTTTCCCAGTAATACTTTCAGGGTGTTCGTTCTGCGTGATATTACTATGGTTGGTTATATCAAGAAGATATGGTAAGAATTTAAGAGATTAGAAATATTATAGAATATAATAGTTGAAGAGGTTAGAAAAGTTAGTAGAATATAATTTAAGAGGATAGCTAACTTAGAGTGCATACATATTCAATTATAAAAATTTTTTTATAGAGCATCTTTTTTATCTAATGTACATTTTCGAAATACTATAGCGTGTTAAATAATTGTTTTATCATTATCGCTGGCAATTTGTAGGAGTGATGTCCAAATCGACTGATAGAATTGAAACCACCCCATTTAATTCATCTCAATGATTGAAATATTTCCTCATTTGCCCCCTTGTGCTGCCCACTCCTCAGGAGTAAACCCCTTTTGCGTGAAGGCATGTATGGAGGCAATCTCTTCCTTCAAGCTATTATTAACTAATCTATGTCTTATCAATTTGTTCTTTCCTTGAAACAAAGGTGAAACGATCACTACTGCAAACGCTTGGCCACATCCTCCAGACATATCTTCAACTTGAACTAATGTGGCCTGGAGTCTCTCCTTTATCGTCTCCGTCAAGACATCTGACGTTAAAGACATATTAATCAACACAAATGATACGAAATGTTTCAAAGATTAAACTGATTACAAACTATTTATCTCGCCAAGAAGTGCAAGAGAAGTCCAATTGCAAATTTCGAAGTTGATTATGTCACGTGAAAAAATAAAAGCCATCTCTCATCTATATGGCTGCCCTGCCACTGATAGAGCTTAAGTTTCTTACACTAGACAGCTTGACAATGGTCCAATTGGAAGAAACAGTAAACGAAGAGAACAAAATTAATACAAAATTAATAAAAAAAGTTTTAAGTGCAACCAAAAATTAGTAGTAACTTTCATTATGAAATTAATACTCAACTAAATAATACTTTGTACTACTGTTAGCTGTAACTATACATCTGAAGTTTCACCGTGTGATTCAAGAATAAGTTTGGAATGTCCCCTTGAGATAGTATTCTTTTGAACATCGGTATCCAATGGTACAATCTGTTCAGTTTCCTTGAAGTGCTGGAAACATGCTGGATCCTCTTGCAATGATTTTTCAAGCTTATTCATTATTTCTTTGGTAGATACTGAGTCAGGTAATTTTGAGAATCCTTCCTTTTCAAAGAATTCCAAAAGATCCGGCGGAATAATACTCAATTCTTCATGCATCTCAATCAACTGGTTTACCACCTCAATTGCCAAGAAATAGGTATCTCCAGTATGATTAATCTGATCCGATTGAGCTATCTTTTTAGAATATAAGATATTAGGCGAAATAACCGTTGCTAAGTTATGAATGTCCATCTTGGACCCAGTTTCTTCATCTATTTCTGCAAATGATGCTACCCAACTGAAAAAATATAATAATACTTCGAGTAAATTTCTATGACTTCTTGGTAACATAGAATACGTCAAATGAATTATCCGTCTTTGAAGCTCAGGATTTTCTTGTCTTTGAGAAGATATCCAAAGATCATATAAATTGAATGTAAGTAAAGGATTGGGCATTTCACGTAACCATTTCTTCATCAAAGCAGCTAATTGCACTGCTGTTTGAGTACTAAAATCAGTAGACTTTAATGGGTTTTTATTAATTTGTTCAGTTAATTCTCTTAATTTTTTAATATTTCCATTAAGTCTAAATATACCTTCGACTGACATATCCTTTTGACGTAATGCATTTATAATATCATCAACAACTATAGGAATTCTTAGTTTTGATGGTCCTACTCCGTGGTCTGAATCTACTCCATATTTCTTGGTGAGATCTTGTAAGTCAACCCCAAATACTCCCATCACTTTATCCTTCTTACCATCGCTACCGCCTCCAAATTTAAATTTATCCCAAAATGTTGGCAGTTTTCTCGTTTGTATTAACCCAAGTAATTCATCTTTATTGTACTTTCCCAGAGTTTGAATTAATGCTTCAACAGCTATATGCCTAAATATAAAATGCTCCGATTTGTTTAACTCGGAAAAATATTTCGATTTTTTATATTCTCTAGATTCATTCAATTGTTGTCCACCTCTGCCATTGTAATCTGAAATACTTTTGTTACTACGTCCAGTAGCCGCTGCAACAGTCTTAACCGGTTGCATTGGTTTCTGACCTTGATAAAGGCTGTTATGATGTTTAAAAGCATTAGGACGTTGCTCTCTTGCTTGTTCAGCTGCAACAATCCGTGGAATATCATCCAATGTCAACGATTTTTCATTTTTCAATAAATCTGAAGTACGATCTAGATGACTATTGGTGAGTTTTCTTTGAGGTTCATCTCTGATTAATAATGACTTTTTAGTGGAAACATTAAACAAGTCACTTTCCTTTTGATGAGAATATGATAATTGAGAAGATAAACTAGCATTTCTGTGTCTGTCATCAAGTACAGCATTGTTATTGTCAGCATCAAAACTATCATCATTAGTTACACCAGCAGCATCAGCTTCTGGAGCCTCAATGATGATGGATTTTCTTCCATTTTGTTTTATAGAATTTGATAGTTTTTGACTTTGTCTTCTTGATCTTAATCTGGTGACATCGTTCAAGGTCTTGGAATATCCTTCTTCAGTAGCTGTTCGAGAATTAACTTCATCAATCGTGCTCATGTTATTATTATCATTGACACGATTCTTTGATAATCCTTCTACCCCTGTAGATCCCAGATTGTTACGTTTCATCACCGAGTTTGAACGAACCAAAGCGATTTTTAGCAAATAAATCAACTGAGATAAATCACTAACAAGTTCATAGCCTGCTTTTGAATCTGGATCAGTAGAGTTGCATTCTTCACAGGCTACTAGGCCACCAAGAGAATTAAACCCACATTCACTCAAATTCTCCTTATCACAGGATATCGTTCTGGTACAATGAGAACAAACAAAACACTTTGGATGCCACCTATAGTTACCAAATTTAACGCACTCCTTTTCAATACTCTTCTGACAACTATGACATGAATCAGTGGCATTAATTGGAACGCTTAATCTCAGATTAAACCCTTCATTCGTAGTTCTTACTTTAGTTTGTTTTTCATTCAATTTGGTTGATTCCAGATTCGATACTTCTTCAAATTTGCGAACATATGATAAAAATATATCAGTAGCTTCAGTAGACCCTCGTAATTTATTAGCCTTCAATGCATTGCTGAGTCCAATTCTAATTAAGAGCTTCAAGTAATGTGCACAACCAGTAATAACAGATAACAACTCTGCCGATAAACTCCCAGATGTTGAAATTTGTTTAGACTTCCTCAATATAGCTAAATAACTCATTATCTTGCCACATATATTACGAGGTTCCTTCCTTAATGGTTGAAAGTATTCAACAATTTCTTCCCCTCCACTGCTAGCACTACTTCCACTGACAACTGCACTTGAAGATGTAGCAGCAAAAGGTGATGGTACTTTCATCAGTTCGCAAGTATTCCTAACTGAGACCAAAGCATTGAATAGTATCTCAACATATAGAATTAAATTTCCAGTTGAAAGCAATCCACTGGTTTGGTTGCATGTACAAGCATGTAATAACATATCTGATATACAAGAAGCAGTTAGTTCTTCATAGTTTGATAAAGTTAACCAGCAGCTCATGACAACATTTTCAATCTGCTGCTCCGCCGCTAATAGCAATTCAGAAGATATATTGTCAGACTCTTTTAAATTTTTCAAATCTAGGGTCTGGTTTTTTGAAATATTGAATTTGACTTGAAGTCCAACAGAATCTGCAGTGATACAAACATTCCAAAATTTATGAACCATATAACATTCTGGATGCCATTGTTGATTTCTGCCTCCTCTAAATAACTCGACAAACTGCTTTACGATCGATGAATGACACCCTTCACAATGCGAAGCAAACAACTTAGAATAGTGAAAATGGCAGTAGATATTACCTTCATGTTCGTAATAACTTTCATCTGACTCGAAAACCTTAAAGCAAACAGCACATTTAAAATGTTCCAAATGATATTTATTGCCAAGAGCAGTAATATATGGTCCTCTTAAAGCTGAATTACAAGTAAAACATATCAAATCAAGCTTTTTAAAATAATCGTACTCACATAATGCAACTTGAACTTTTAAACCAGTAATCGCATCTATTTCCTCATGAGGGAAAAATTTAGAAGAGCATTGGTTTCCACATTCATGGCAAGTAAAACATTCAACATGAAAAGCATTTGATAATGCTCTTACAAATTGACCAGTAATCTCAAGCCCACAATTTTTACAAAATTTCTTTCTCTTCCTCACCACCTTATTGTTCTTATTTCCAGAATCAATTGAAGTATCCTTACTTGCTAGCTGTGTTAAATTAGGGGTGGGAGATAATGAAAGATTTTTGGAATTCTGAAATGACAGCTGCAATGCAGGCGCTTGTGACTGGGGAATTTTGTTCAGTCGTTGTTGAAAATTTGCTTGAGACAATACCGGCAGCAGTTGTTGCAGTTGATGTTGCAGTTGTTGTTGTTGCAGTTGTTGTTGCAGTTGTTGTTGTTGTTGTTGTTGTTGTTGCCGTTGTTGTTGATGCAGTTGTTGTTGTTGAGGTTGTTGAGGTTGTTGAGGTAGTTGCAGCAGTTGCTGTTGAGGTAGTTGTTTTTGCGATTGTTGTTGATATTGCAGCTGTTGCTGCTTATGAATATATTGTTGCTGTTGCTGCTGCTGTTGAGGTAGTTGTTTTTGCGATTGTTGTTGATATTGCAGCTGTTGCTGCTTATGAATATATTGTTGCTGTTGCTGTTGCTGCTGTTGCTGTTGCTGTTGCTCCTGTTGCTGCTGTTGCTGTTGCTCCTGTTGCTGTTGTTGTTGTTGCTGCTGCAGTTGCTGTTGTTGCTGCTGTTGCTGTTGCTGTTGCTGTTGCTGCTGCTGGGGAGTGTACTGTCTTGAAAAAGGATGATGCTTAGGAGATTGCTCATCATGAGTGGAAGCCAGAGAATAACCTTGAGAAGTCATCGAAGAATTAAACGTAGAATACTTCTGGTTACTACCATCAATAACCCCATGCTGATATATAGTTGCAGAAACTGCTATGGAATGTCTTTGTTGAGGAGAAATTAGATTATGAGTGTTTGCGTTTATTCTTAATGGAGAACCATTTCTTTGAAACGATTGTTCAGGAAATGAAGGCATCGGTGGAATTAATGTGGTCCAATTAGATGAGGTTGAAGAAGACATTGAAGGGTATATATTAGGATTATTATAACTATGACTTCTCGAATGCTGCGGTCTTGAAGATTGTTTAGGAATTGATTCTGGATATGAATTATAGGATGTATCGATTATGGGGCCACCAGCTTCAAACTGAAAAACGTTCGAAGATTCTATTTGATTAGAACCTATAGAGGGCATAGAAGGAGGGGTCTGTTTCAATGACTGGCTGCTGGTTTGGATATTTCGAGATTGAGGTCCTGAAATTGATGCCGATGATGAAGAAGTAGTCATGATTAATGATTGAGTTTTGAGAAAGGAGTGACTTTATAGTTGGAAGATAAAATGGAAGGAAGGATATTAATACATGCGTGGAATCCAAGGAATTATAAGTAAAACAAGAACAAAGCAAAATGGTGATTGACGGATTTTGTTCTAGTTTTAAGAGTTTTTTGTGCTTTTTTTTCAATAACAAACGAGTAATGCTTCAAAAAGAGTTCTTTGGCTGCTTGCTTGGACTTTATGATGAAGTCTACCTTTGTACTTTGAATCGAACTTAAGGGACACAACAAAAAGAAAGAACACAAATGTATGGCTTGTTGGTTATTGAACGAGCTGATCAACTTTGAAGAACAACAATAATCGAAGAGTGAATCAAACTCGACTTTACGCTATTAGCCTATACAAGAAGCCTGTGATAAACAATCAAAACACGATATGAAGAATACAAGAATAACTCTCACTATTTAATTCTACTCAATTGAATAGCAAGCCTATATCCGTTTGTTTTGATTAATTGGGATCATTAATTTCTGTTCTAATTTGGCGCGTTACAAGAAAAATTTGGGGGATTTGAGAATTGACAAAGCGCACGACGCGACAACTTTAATGAGAACAAGAGAAGAGGAGTTACGATTGAGGTAGAAACAAGGTGAAGGTGAGGTATTGGGAAGAAAATTGAAGAAAAAAAGCTTTGAAAACATAAGAGTCAACTAATGAACTTGTACTATTTGCTTCCTTAGAAAAAGTGAGAAAAAGACGTTTTTTTGGCAAGGGGGTTAGTCAACTTTAGGTGAAACAGTATCAACTGGTGAGATTCTATTTTTAACAACGTGACAGTTTCTGTTTTGTGACAAAAGAGTTTTGAGACAATCTTGAGTAACTTTTAGGAGTATTTGGGGGACGGTTTGGGGAGGATGAGACAGTTTGATGAGAAACATAGAGACGATTTGGTGAGAGATTGAGACGATTGAGACGATTTGGCGAGAAAGATTGAGACAAATTTGAGACGATTTAGCGAGAAAACATTGAAACAAATTTGAGGTTTATCTGGAACGAGGTTGAGGCAATTATCGATCAGTTTTATATTATTGTTTCCATCACTTATCATATATGGGCCAACACTACGTGATAGGTAATATACCAGATCTGCCAGATTCAGTTACATGATATCCAGCCTCCTCTTTTCCCATTTGCCCAACTACGTTCTTTCATCATTGTCTTTATTTCAAATACAGTTCTTAATATTCCCCCATTTTTCGATATTTCTTGCTTTGATGTATTATTTGCATCAGATGTAGTGTTGATGATTCTTAACTCAGCTACTCTAAATTCTCTCTCCAGCGTATTTTTCTTGTTCACTACTCACACGCCTACAAATAATTTTTCCAATTTGGCAATGGAAATGGCACCTCAAGAAAAACAAAAAAAAAGAAACAGAAAAAAACATTTGATTAAGAATTCAGATTGAGGCACTTGATGAGTGAGTGGTTGAAACATTTTGAAATTTGGATGAAGAAACAACAAACTCATGCAGTATTCCAGACTCACAACTTGGTATATTTTATAGTTTGATTTAATAGTATTATGACATGTAAAGTTGCCCGTTTCTCAGTGGAATGCAGGATTGAAACTTGAAATATATAAAATTCAAAACTTTATCCTTTGTTTATGAAAGCAGGTGATTACTGCTGGGCAGAGTATTTTTGATTTATTTTGGTGCGACAATTAATGAACCAATTTTCTGTATGCAGTTATTCAGCTGATCGTGAGACAGTCATACTAAATGATGTTATGCCAAATGCTCTTTCTCTACTCACTTTGTGTTTGAATTGAAGTACCTATAAACTTGCACTGTAGAGTAGAACACATATATTGTATCTTTTCATTTTTTCATTATGTGGAGAGCTGCAAACCTGTACCAGTGAAGATTCCAAACCAAACTTGGCCTTTCCATTCTCACGTGATGTGGTACCAGGCGACTTTCTGTCCCACTGCGCATCTCCGTCTCATACTTTACAAGTCCGCATATGTGCATACATTCATCACCAGATTCAATACTTGTTGCAGCAAAGTATCAGCACACATGGCAAGTTTCGCTTCACAGGAGGCTGCTGACGTGTTGAATGGTGGTTTTAAAAAGACGGAAAAACCCGGGTTACGCCGTGCTTCTAGCTTCTAGGATAGGAGTTGTTTTTCCGAGATAAGACATCGTGGCACTGTTCCACCAGCATTAATTTTCATTCTCTTACATAGAATCTATATAAGGCTGAATTCTATTATTCATTTTCAAAAATATAAATTCTTTCAAAATTCAGAACTTTCATAAAACATTACAATTCATTACCATGTTTTTCAATCCAGCCATAAAGCAAACTTTACCAATATTAATTAAGCAATTATCATTTTCGCCCATGACAACTAGTACTAAACTCGTGCTAAGTGCTGGAGGATATCTAGCAGCAAGTTTAATCACTGTAAGAGTTGTTGAAAAACACAATCTTGGATATATTTTCAAGCAAATCGGTCAATATTAAACGACAAAAGGGGTGGTTTTCTCATTTTATTTCGTTGTGGGAGTGGTTAATTTGTTCTTTTGGGTCTTTTAAATAGAAATGTTACGTTTATAGTAAATCATATATAATTTTTTATATCAATGTCTATAACTGAACTGAGACACTTGTAATTTGTACTCTATTGGTTCCGCCTTTGTATACTAAAACTTCTAGTGCTCTTTAATAAATGTATATGCATTTGTTTATCTTCTTCTACCTTTATGTTTATGCCTTTCTATCATACATGTAAGTACTAGCAGTAACACCAGGACATTCAACTCCTATTATTAGTATGTCCAACGAGATCTATTACCACCCGTCACTATCCACTACTGCTATCTTCTTCTATCACCTTATATCACCTTCTATGATCATCTATCACTCTCTATCTCAGTCCATCAGCTTCAAATTACTTCACCATCCTCTAGCCATGCTCCTATATACATTCCTTGAGACCTTGACCGGGAACTCTCCGCCAATATCTACGATTGGTTCCAAATAATACTCTTCTACTCTTTTTCCATACAGTTAATAGCAAATCTTTCCTCGGAAGAAAAGCAGGAAACACAATCTTTATAATATTCTCCTTACCATTTGTACTTCCATTGTTCCTTGTAAGAACACACATGTAGAAAACAACTTGACCAAACCCATGAAAGCCTTCATGTATAACCAAATCCATAATATCAGTCTGAGGTATGAAACAATTTCTTTCATTGTTGTTTCCAAAATGTCTCCAGTTCCCTTGAGAATTGAGTTGGATACCAATATCCCTCATTACTATCATAATATCATTACGTTGCTGCCTTAAATACACTAGCAAAGTAAGAAATAACCACAACAGCTCACCGATCAAATATTTACTGTCTCTATTGTATAGAATTTGCTTCAATCTTATGTATAACAATGCTTGAGGTTCTGAATCGTATACATCTCTCATACCATATGATATATATGCAAATGCCAGACTGATTAATACCCATAACATCGGTATTCGAATGTACTGGCAAAAATTGCTCTTTTGATCCTTGACTGAAAATTTTATTACATTGGAATTTGGATCATTGTCCGACTCGGTGACATTTAAAATGTAGTCCTTCGGAGAAGACATTGTTATTTAGCTATTATGTGTCTCAGACTCGAGGAATTTGTGTTACGCGCCGGATGATTTGGTGGAAAACTCTATGGAACTGGAGTCTTAAATGGAAACACAGCAAAAACAAGCAAAGTGACAAAGTGGAAACAAGTGAAACAACCAATTAGCTTTAATCAAAAGCTAACATTGATTTCCAGATCAAATCAAAGTCAATAGTTAACTAAAAGGCTGTTGCGTATTCTGTGCGGAGTCATATTCATCAACTATCGGAGTCACGTTTCGTAGCGCGAGATACGGACCCTTACTCGAGAACGTACACATAAGTTGGAGTCTGAAGGATTGAAGGATTGAATAATTAGTGGAGAAGTTGTAGAGAAGTTGGGGAGAAGTTGTAGAGAAGTTGTAGAGAAGTTGTAGAGAAGTTGTAGAGAAGTTGTAGAAAAATTGTAGAGAAGTTGTAGAGAAGTTGTAGAGAAGTTGTAGAGAAGTTGTAGAGAAGTTGTAGAGAAGTTGTAGAGAAGTTGTAGAGAAGTTGTAGAGAAGTTGTAAAGATTTTGTAGAGAAGTTGTAGAGAAGTTGTAGAGAAGTTGTAGAGAAGTTGTAAAGATTTTGTAGAAAAGCTTAAGAGAAGCTTAAGAGTCACTTTGAAATCAGATAACGAGTCTACAAAATTGAAATTTTTCAATTTTTCAATTTACGAATTTTTGAATTGTTTCATTTATTACTATATTACATTGACATTTCGGGACATTTTCATTATTGTTGAGCGTTCTTTTATTCCTTAGGAATCACATCACTCTTCTGCTTCTTGACTTCATCAATTGATCCTAAAACAGTTTCATTCTTTCTCAATTCGCGAACTCTTTCGGTTCTAGTCATTGGCTTGGTTCCGGTTCTAATTTCAACTTCTCTTCTTCTACTTGCTTCAGCATCATCTTTCATGGCTTGCTCACGTTGCTTCAATATCAAATTAACATCTTCTTCATGTTTAATTCTAATTTCTTTCAATTCTTCGTTATATTCATCAAGTGATTTAATATTCTTGTTGGCATCTTCACAATATTTCTTAAAATCGGCCGGTAATTTTGTTCTTAATGCCAAATCTATCACTTCCGGGTGCTTCTTTTCTTCTAAATTGAATTTCAGTTTAATTTGCTTTCTTGTTCTATGAGGAAATAATTGGGCAATAAAGGTAAAATCCGTACCCCAAGTTGATAATGCTTGATAGAATTGTTCCACCTCATCCCCTGTCCATCTATCAGTATATCTTCTCTTAGAATAAGTAGATGAAGTGATGGGATTATTGAAAGGATTAGCAATTTCTCGATCTTTCTCTTGATTTATATTATGATGTCTATCAACACTAGTTGAATCGGGATCAACTTCAACTTGTCCTCCAACTAATTTCAATTTTAACGTTGTTGAGGTTGTTCCTGAATCTTCAACTTCCATATCCTTTAAAATATCCATTTTCTTCTCTTTAGCATCTTTTTGATTGTCTCCAGTGATTTCCTCAAGCGATTTCTTCTGTTCTCGTGCCTGCTGCCTAGCTAGTTGCCTTTCTCGTTTAAGCTCTTTAATATTCTTCTTGGCTTCAATCACTTGCATATACCTTGTACTAGGTTTACCAATAAGAAATGATGGACGACATAAATCTGACATCTTCATTTTATCTTCACTTATGGTGATTTCATCCAAAACCAATGGATCTTCGTCTCTAAAGGACCTTGGAACTTGCAATATAGATTCAATGGTCTCGGTTAGTTTTCCATCCACAATTTTTAATTGTTCTGGTTTTTTCTTTTCGCTCTTACCTTTCTTATGAGTTGCAGGTGTATCCTTTGGGACTATCGAATCCTGTTTAGAAGCAATCTCTGTCAGACCAGAGCTAGTTTTATCAGCTTCTTCAATTTCTGTATCACTAACAATGGCATTTTCAACTTCACCGGGCTCTCCCAAATCAGAAATTCTATATTTAGTTAATTTATGAGTACTTGGATCAATCCCCACCGAAAAATTTCGTTTACGTCCTTTTAGTTCAGGTTCAGGTATAACGGATTCTTGAGGGGTAATTGTCACCGTAGGAACCAAGAACAGATTTCTTTTAGAGTTAAGTTTAGATGCTGCCGTTGATTTTCTTCTTTTGCTTGGTTTCGTTATTGGAATACCAATTTTTATGGGAGGCATTGCTGAATTTTGCTGGAGAGGCAGTAGTGACAGAATAGAAGTAGACGCTTCCGAGACTTCTGCCGAAGTGAATGCAGGAGGGAAAGAGATCGATCCAGAACGATTTCTTATGATGCTAGGTGTAATTCCAGATAGTCGTCTTTGAGAGTTGATAGAAGATTGTCTTCTGTATTTAACGTTGCTATTTAGCGCTGGAGTTGATGATTGATCATGGGTCTTGAATATGTCATTATCGTCTTCTATTTCTTCGTCAGAGGTTAGCACGGATGCAACAGCATTATCAGGGGTTTTATGAGTAGATTTAACCCTTGTATCCATTGGATCAATATCTTCACTTATAGTAGATATGATCTGAGCTTTGGCTATGGCATAATTCATATCAACAGCAGTAGCAGTAGCAGCACCAGCAGTTGGTTGTTGTGAGGCTTTCTCCTTGGCTATCACATCAACATTGGCCTGTTGTTCACCCGTTTCCAAATCATTAGATCCCTCATTTAATTCTCCATCTTCTTTGTCTTGAATAGTTTCCTTCTGAGTAGCTGGGGGAGTTATTGGGGCCACCGGTATGCTTCTTTTGGGTTGCTTTTTAAGCTTAGGCATAAACCTAGAAGCCTTCTTAACCACACTACTCATGATCTAAAAGATGAAAACCTCTGTGTTCGTGGGAATAGTGTGAATAATCCGAAGTTTGTGTTTATAGATTGTGGTTTGTTCCTGCTATCATAACAAACTTCTCATCTCTTCATTATGTGAGTGTATAGTAACACAAAAGCTGCATTAGGGGAGAAGTGCAGTAGAATAAATTTGGCTTACACACAGGAACACGTTTTGGTTTAAGAGGGTGTGAAAAGGGAGCCGAAGAGCTCTAATCGCTCGTTGGGACCGCAATGATCGAGTGAGAGTTGCCAAAGGGCATCGCTCCTGCATCAGAGCTAGAAACCAACTTGGACATCCTACTCTTTCATAAACAGAGACATTAACAGTTGTACACTTATTCCATTGATTTTGGTGGTCATTTGAGTGTTATTATTGTTGGATTGGTTTTTTAATGAGAGCAATATCAACTAATTCGTGGTGTTTGAATACAGATAATTCTGATCAATGGGCTTTAAAGCTTGCGTACTTTCCCCAGTCGTTTGCGTGCTCTTCTAGTTCAGGAAATATCCATTTATATTCCCTTTCATCTCCAAGTCATACTAGTGTGATAAAAGCCCACGAGTCGAGTGTGAATTCAATTAAAGCTATAGACGAGAACTTGCTTGGCTCTTGCTCTACAGACGGCATTAAAATATGGGATCTTCGGGTAGCTACATCATCATCGTCATCATCTCCTGTCTATTCCTTGACTGATACAAAGAATTCAAATTTCTTGAGTTTGGATTCCCTGGTAACCATGGTTGCAGGTGGTACCGAGCTTTCAGGAGTAGACGCAGAAGTTCACTTGTGGGATTTGAGAAACACAAAAGATATAGTTCGGTCCTTTGTCGATTCTCACCATGACGATGTGACCGATCTAAAATTTCATCCTACTCTCGATCAATATCTTATGTCAGGGTCTACCGATGGCTACGTCAACGTATACGATCTCAATCAACAAGATGAAGAAGATGCTTTACATCAAGTGATAAACTATGCATCTGTTCATTCGTGCCATTTCGTACAAGAAAGACGAATTGCTATCTTGTCTCATATGGAGACCTTATCATTTTATGAATTGAATAATACTAATTATGAACTGATCGAGGAACCGGCTCCAAATGATTTGGGAGATGTCAGAACTCTCTGGCCAGATTGTGAGTACGTTATAGACTTATATCCAGGGTTCGTGGCATATGGTGCGAACTCTCAAGAAAAGCTTAGTTTGTATCCGTTTGATTACAAGACAGAAACTTTTGATCTTAGCAAACCTATATGGTTACCTAATGCTCATGGTGAAGAAGTAGTCAGGGATATACTACCAATACCAGGTACCAATACTGTACTTTCATGTGGAGAGGATGGTTTTATCAGATCCTGGGAGTTACCATATAAGTTAGATTTTAGTTCTGCGTTTGATAAAGTTCAACAGCAAGACAAAATTAGAGAGGTAGACGATGATGGAAATATCAGGAAGGATAAGAAAGATAACAAGGATAAAAAGGTTAAGAAGGACAAAAAGGACAAGAAAGATAAAAAGGACAGGAAGCACAAGAAGGACAAGAAGGACAAGAAATCAAAGCGTGATGTAAGGTTCAAGCCATACTGAGTCTAATTGAATGGCAATGTGACAACACTTCAAATAAGCCATTTGAAAGGTATGGTATTTGTGATTACAGAGATTTAGGTACTCTTGACAATACAGATTACCACCTAATGCTAGCACTTAAACCTCTTCAATTCAAAAAAGTTAATAGATTGTCCTCTACATAATCAAATAATATTTGAAAGTATGATAATTGCTTCATTCAACAATGTTTTGTACTAGAAGCCGGTGCAAGGAGGGACATTTTGATTTGTCGAGTGTAGATTGTGTTAGTTTGTTTGATATCAAGTGAAATTATTTTTTCAGTAGAACCGCTCTCTTATTGATTGGTGATTAATGAGTCACATTCATGCTGAATTGTTAGACACTCTTATTATCCTGCAGACATTGACAAGAAACAATCTGCACATATTAGTGAATAATTTTATGTAACTGCTTTCATACTCTCAGCAACTTCCAACTTGCAATTCCAAATCCTTAAGAAAAAAAGCAATGTTCTATGAAGTGATTCATATGATCTTAATTTATTGTCCAGAATCGGACTTCAATGCTGAGCTAAATTAAATGTTACGTGCGTAGAGGCTCAAAACACATTTAGAGTGGACGAAACTTGAGAATGAACGAAACTTGAGAATGGTCAGAACTTCATGATGGTCGAGAAACTAAATGGATGGAAATTCAAAATGGAAAAATTCTACCATGGACGGAACTTTATAATTGGCGAAAAACTTTATATTTGGCGAAACTTTATAATATACGGAACTTCATAATGGACAGGAACCTCGCCGCCTGTCTTATGACAACCAAGAAGTGATAATCAGTAATAGATATCCTCCACAACATCCCGTGTCTCAAAGAGGAAATAATAACCCGAAGGAATGTCGTTTCAAGTAATAATAGCCACTCATTGACTGAAATATCTCTAAGTATTAGCCCATTAACATAGACTGATAGTCACTAACGAATCAACTATTTGAAATGTTCCTCCCAATGCGGAACTGATGGTTGCTCTTGAATTGGGTTTGAGCCAGCGGAGTTGACTATCCTTCATCGTGAATTTTTACTCCAACGCAATCCATCTCTCATTCGACGATTTCGACATTCTACCAACAAGTTTCGCATGCATGTCATGTTTGATTACAAATTAATTATTTTTTTTCTGATATTTCGGACTATCGTAGAGGTACTATTCATATATAAAACCTGTCAAGATCGCTTATATTGGTAATTGATAACACACTTTAATTTTTTTTATCCCAATAATTTATTAATAATTCCATCAAATAATGTCAACTGAAGTTCCAGAATATTTCCAAGGATTTGGTGTCGATAAAGCTGAAAACTGGAGTCACCCAAAATTGCTTAAATATAAGAGTAAGCCTTTGGGAGATCACGATGTTGTGTTGAAGAACATTGCTTGTGGTCTTTGTGGGTCTGACATCTTAACCGTTACTGGTAGATGGTCTCCACTTAAGAGAGATGATTTAGTGGTGGGTCATGAAATCGTTGGGCATGTTATTGCCGTTGGTAAATCGGTTACTCAGGTTAAAGTCGGTGACCGTTGTGGTATTGGTGCTCATTGTAGTGCATGTATGGAGCCTTCATGTAACCGTTGTTCAACTGATAATGAACAATATTGTAAACATGCTGGAGTTGGTACTTACAATGACGTTGATGAAAAAGCTGGTGGATACATTACTCAAGGTGGCTATGCTTCCCATTCAATTGCCCACGAACAATTTGTTTTCCCAATTCCTGAAAATTTAGAATCGGTTCATGCTGCTCCACTTATGTGTGCTGGTTTAACTGTCTTTTCTCCATTAGTTAGAAATATTGGTTATGATGCCAAGGGTAAGACTGTTGGTATTGTTGGTATTGGTGGTTTAGGTCATTTGGCTGTTCAGTTTGCTAATGCTCTTGGTGCTAAAGTCATTGCATTTTCTCGTACTTCTTCTAAGAAGGATCATGCAATTAAAATGGGTGCCCATGACTTCATTGCTACTGCTGAACAAACCAACTGGACTGAAAAATATGATGATTCTTTTGATTTTATTTTGAATTGTGCTTCTGGATCTGATTTGGTTCTCGATTCCCTTCTTTCAGTTCTTAAGGTCGACGGTAAGTTTGTTTCCGTTGGTTTACCACCAAGTTCTGAAAAATATGAAGTTAGTCCATTTTCTTTCTTACACAATGCAGCCAACTTTGGTTCATCATTGCTTGGTAGTAAGAAGGAAGCTTTAGAAATGTTAAGGATTGCTTCTGAACAAGGTATCAAGCCATGGATTGAAGAAATTCCAATTTCTGAAGAAAACTGTCACACCGCTTTAACTCGTTGTGACAATGGTGATGTTAGATATAGATTTGTATTCACCGAATTTGACAAAGCTTTCAAATAAGAGTATATCTTCACCTTTTGTTGGTTTGTCTTTTATTTATTTATAGAATTGGAATACATAAAATTTATTAATTGAAGTATGATTCAGTTGTAAATTACAACTATCTTTCACCAAAAATTTGATTAAGAGTCAATAGTGCTTCTTTTATGTCGGTAATTGTATAACTAGTATTTACGAAGCTAATCACCACCAAGGTTAATTGTGTCTCGTAACCTTGACAGTTGCTCAAATAAGAGCGAAGGAGAACTGGAACAAAAACATAAAAGAAATGGCTGAGAAGGACCAATTGGAATACTGCTTAGAGTCAAGAGTCTTGCCCAAACTAAAGAGTTCCCCTTAAGTGATATTCTATCTACAAGTTTACTGAATGTTTTTCCCAAAAAGGGCTTCTCGCTTGTTAAATTAGATGCTCAGCAGATAAGCATACAAATAATGGCACAGTATAGTCCCTAAATATATAAACCTCATCTTCATCATGCATCCTTTTTAATTATTCAATGAACAATCCTAAGTCAAGATTGACCTAATCCTCTCGTTCTTCAGCAGTCATAGCTCCCCACTTCTTTTTCTTTATAGTTGTTCCTTAAGATATATTATACCTTAGCAGCAACATACATTCCAGTAGTCTCCAAAGCAACCCCAATCAATTGGGTATTACCTCTCTTATACAACGGAGCATCATATTTACGATAGATGTTTGTTGAAATAATTCCAGCAGATGGAGAGAATATATTGACAATTGCAGCAGAAACAGCTCTATTTCTGACCGAGTTTAGATTTGCAGATACCCATGAAATAGAAATTGGCCAAATTGGGGCATGACCTAATATAACTGTCAATAACCCATATGCAGCCAATATATCCTTTTTGAGCACCAGCCCAATATCTTAATGGGAAAAGACAAACAAAGATCCAAATAGGAGTAAGTACAACCACCAAAGCTCTTTGGCTAATAATTTCAGTGATGTAACCAGCAGCAAGTAAAATAAAAATCGATAAAATATTGTAAGAAATGGTCAAAGCATTAGTCTTCTGAATGGAAGTTCTTATGAAGTGAAAAAATAAGACATCCCAAGACAAACATCACGAATAAAACCACCTCAAAGACCACCAAGTAAACATCTTGTAGCTAAAAATCCGGATTTGCTTTTCATAACACTTTGATATACGGCAACAACACTCCATAACACAAATTGACTTGGAATCCATCTACCTGGCCCAACCCACTTCAAAATCAATTGAGATGGTAATTCCGCTGACAAGAAACAGACCTAATTAGGAGCATTACCTAAGTTATAATCGATTGTAGTCATCTTTAAATGATTTCAAAAATTTTCAGCTAAAGCATTTGCAAAGTTATATCTACCAATACCCAAAGCCATTCAAGATTTATCTAGTCAGACACTTTCCTGACTTATTTTCGTACCTCTAATTACAATTGGTATCATACCACCGGCAAGAATTGTAAACTTTATATGCCCAATGGCAGTAATAAACGCTCTGATAGTACCCGCATGTGAAGTAATTGATATAAAAGTGTCATTCTGCTGTTCAACCTCTGAACCAGAATCAAATATGTCCTGTAAGAATCCATTCACTCTTAAAAATTGCAGATGAAGAGATTCTCGATAAGGAGTATATTGATCAAATAATTGATCTTGTTCTGAAAAATTCGGCTCAAATTCAAAATATGAGAATCTTTCTGATATAGTTGATTTGCAAGACCTCTTATGACATAAATGAACCCCTATAGTTTCCCTAATATCTTCAATTATTACAGGACTGGGAATATCAATACTTTCTCGTGTAACTTCTAATGTATGACCTGATCTTGTCAATGGAGACACATAAAATTTCGTTGAAATTGGTGCTCCTTCAAGTATTTGTTGTTTCAATAAGGCATTATTCTCTTTGGCTTGATCAATTCCTAATGGAGTCAACTTGGTATCTGGACCCATTCCATTTCCCCGTCGCTTCCTAAAAATCTCCACTTGCTCAACTATTCCTGTGAAGAGTACTTTTGCAAGGCAATGATATGCCATCCTTGTCCATGTCTTGCTAGAAAAACATTTTGTAATGTTCATTTACGGAAGAAGTGTTGTTAAGTTCATTGACACTTTCAATCAATGTCTTCCAATCGCTAGTCTTTCTGCCAAAATTCTCTGACGTATAATCGAATTTCATATCGTCAGTCAAACCATCACTTTGTTTAAAGAAGCCTTCTACTGGTTCGAATTTCCAATAGTTACTTCGTTGAGATTTGTTAGCATTCCATAATTTCTGGAATAGCACATCTTGGTCAAGATCGCCATGGGCGTCTTGATGATCTCTTTGATTCGGTATTAAAAGGGACATTTATGCAAATGTGATGCTATAATTGAGATCTATAAGTGAATCTATGGAAGAATCTATGGGAGAATTTATAAGTGGGAATTTATAAAGAGAATTAGTAAGACTCAGTAAGTACCAACAAGTGAATCGTTCTATTTGAATGTCTTCTGATTACAATGGAAATAAAGCGTAAATTGAAAGATTATAACTAACTCCGCAAAATATACGGATCATTTCTCGCATCAATACTCCACATTGATAAATTGTGTTTTGGATGTTTTAGGACAAGTATTCGTTAGCGGATCAAAATGACGTTCTAAAATCTCAGCCATACTAAATGAAAATTGGTGAATGCTTAAATTCAGCATTGGTACTGCATCACTGTGTAAGATGGAGTTGTTTCTCGTTCACCGATAAGGGAAAATCTGTTGGCCCAATATTAATGAATTCTCGTTTGAAAAATATTTGTTGTCTTATAACGGCAACTTAGTGGAATCTAGCAATCTGCGAAATCCTGAGTGTAAAAGCTACTTTCTTCCAAAATTTGCGTGGCTCAATTATACTATAATGGTGCTTGAATAAAATTGTTGAATTCAGAAAGATGTAGACTTTGCAGCTCCAGGATCGGTTAGGGACAATCAAAAAATTGAAAAAAGGCTAGAAAATCAGATTTGGGAAGCAGTATACACATAATAATACATTCTTACAAATACATTCTTACAAATACATTCTTACACATACATTCTTACACATACATTCATACACATACATTCATACACATAAATCGATACACATACTCCAATACATATATCTGCATTAGAAGCACCGAATACCTTCTGTATTCAACCAAAGCGCTGTGAAGTAGAGTAAGAGAGATGCGCCAGAGCCATGTTTCCCTGCACATTCGTCCAAACTTGAAGAACAAGAAGAGTAAATACGGACTAATGGCAATTCCACCTAAATGCACCTAAATGCACCGGAAAATAAAAATAAGTTTTTCTGAACATCATCTAACAATCTGTGTAGTTGCATTAATATGCCCTTGTTGTTCAATTGTGAGTTCGATAGACCTGTCGTTGGTGGTTATCCATCTTAAACAAATGCCCAAAACCTCCCCTCTTCGGACTCTTATCCTCGCTTTCAATATTGTGCAGGAATTGCATAAGTTAGCAAAACATCGCTCCCAAATAATCACATCCACCCCCCTCAACAAAACCTTGAAGCCAAATAGTTCAGGAAACTTGTCTACGGGAGTTGTGGGTGTCGAGGATCTTTTTTGGTTTCAAGGATGAGCTTACAAATCCTTGTCAGTATAAGGAATATAGGGAGTTGTAGGGAGAAATACTTAATATTGATGTAGATATAGTACTGCTGGCTACCATTTCTCATTTATTCTCTATGTTCAAACAAAGTAATCAACGCTAAACTTAGAATGGGCTCAATTTAGCTCTGCGCGGTAATATTAATTATTTCTCTAATTCAACTTTAAACAATCGCCCACTATGGGTTTCTGTCCTTGATGTGATGGTGAATCTCACATTTTTTTCTGAAAGTTCAAGTTATGTGCTGTACCAATGAATTTACGTAAGAATTACTATTTACTGCTAATATGAAACAACCAAACCTCAGAAAATAGGTAAAACTCACTTCCTGTGTATTATGAGGCGATTTTTTTGTAGGGTAAATCCCATTATTTTCTGGTTATATTTTTTCATCAAGTGGCTGTAACTGGGAATCTGAGACGGACAATTGCGTCAAGTTAAGATGCACTCCACAAGAGGTAGTGCATAAAGACTCACAGTAGTGCACATAACTTGGTTTTAACATGATGTGTTCCGGGTGAGTTCTTTGTACTTCATTCCCCTTCTTTTCTTGCTCTTGTTAAGGTTCTTTCTTCTTACTTGAGTTGTACATAATTTCACAGTTTGGAAAATAGATTCAACGATAATTGATATTATTCTCGACAAAGATTTAAATTTTATTGGAGTCACCACTATTTTATTAGTTCGTTCTTGTGCTACCCTTTTGTCTTACCCTTACTAAAACCGTACTTCCTTGAGGTGAGGAGAAAAACTCAAAGATTATAAGAGAAGCTCTGTTTTTTTAGTACCTGACTTAAGTAATATTAGTCTTTCAAGTGATAATTATCAAGAGACCAAAATTCTTCTTTTGCTACATCTATTGAAGCCTATCCAAAAATTTCTGGAACCAATAATTATTTTGGATCCCTTTTTTTTTTCCGGCCTCATTGTCCATTACCGTTTGCAAGAAAGATAGCTTCTTTTCCACTATCGATTCTGATTTCTCAAACAGTACATTCAAAGCAAGATCGCATTTTTCGGTGAGTTAAGTTCGTCGTAAATTTCCAACTTTTCTTTATTTTGAGATTTTCTTTTTTTGTATTCGAGTACTTTGGTAAATCGATAACATTCAGGAAAGGAAATATATACTGAGAGGATTCTGAAGTCACTAAGGGGTTTGTACTTGGATCTCTACATTTTATAATGACAGATCCTGTTATCAGATGGGTACAGGACGGTTCTAATTCAATCAAGAATGAAAATATATCAACTGCAGATAACAACGGCGTTAAAAACTTTATGAACTCATCAATTGGATATAATACACAGACCAAAACAGCTTCATATCTGAAAGTCGATACAAATTCTACTTTGGGCCATGAAACTGAAACCAAAATTGAAGGAGAGACAGAGACAAAAATAAGAACAAAAACAAAAACAGAACCAGAACCAGCAACAGAACTGGAACCAAAAACAAAAACACAGGCAATTTCGACCTCAAGTAATGAAGAAGCAAACGACCACAATTCATTGAAAAGATCCACTTCAAATGAAATCATGCACAATCAAGATGATAAAAAGCAAAAATCGAATGGCTCGTCTTCACTTATAGTGGTACCATCAACCAGACCACAGTTATTCTATTCCACCTTGAAAACAGGTATAGCGTATGATGTTCGTATGAGATACCATGCCAAAATCTTCACGTCATATTTTGAATATATTGATCCTCATCCTGAAGATCCTAGACGTATATACAGAATTTATAAGATTTTAGCCGAGGCAGGATTGATTCAAGACTCTTCACTTTCAGGTTCCGATGATATTGGTCCACTCATGATCAAAATTCCAGTACGAGAAGCTACCTCTGAAGAGATTTTAGAAGTTCATACAAAGGAGCATTTAAAATATATTGAATCGACTGAATCAATGACAAGGGAAAAATTATTAGAGGAAACCGAAAAGGGTGATTCCATCTACGTTAATAACGATTCTTTCCTTTCTGCTAAACTTTCTTGTGGAGGAACTATAGAAGCCTGTAAAGCAGTAGTGGAAGGGAAAGTTAAAAATGCATTGGCAATCGTAAGACCGCCAGGTCATCATGCTGAACCTGATACTCCTGGAGGGTTTTGTTTATTCAGTAACGTTGCAGTTGCTGCTAAGAATATTCTTAAAAACTATCCTGAATCTGTAAGAAAGATTGTCATAGTCGATTGGGATATCCACCATGGTAATGGTACCCAGAAATCATTTTATGACGATCCTAGAGTATTGTATATTTCTTTACATCGTTATGAAAATGGAAAGTACTATCCAGGGACTAGATATGGTGATAGTAATCAAACTGGAGATGGCACTGGTGAAGGTTTTTCTGTGAATATTCCTTGGAAATCTGGTGGTATGAACGATGGAGACTATTTTTATGCTTTCAATAAAGTTGTGATACCAATTATATCAGAATTTGATCCAGATTTAGTCATCGTTAGTTCTGGTTTTGATGCTGCAGATGGTGATATTATCGGTGGATGCCACGTTTCTCCAGCAGGATACGGTCAGATGACTCATATGTTAAAGTCGATTGAAAGAGGAAGAATGTGTGTTGTATTGGAAGGTGGTTACAACTTAGACTCTATCAGTAAAAGTGCTTTAGCAGTCACAAAAGTTTTAGTAGGTGAACCTCCAGAAAGAACTATTAGTATCCAGCCTCATTTGGAAACCTTGGAGGTAATTGATGAAGTGATTAAAATTCAGTCTAAATATTGGAAATGTATGCAACCAGGTCATATTAGAAATTCGTTTGAAGAATTTTATGAATTATCCGTTCATGACAAGACTAATAATTTAACTCCTCAATTTAAATTATCGAACATTGCCGATCCTATTCGTTCCCATCAGGCTATTGAGTTGTTTAATAGATATTCATTTATAAATTTGCCAATTGTTGCTAAAACTGTGTCAACTGAAGGTGAGTCGTCAAACTTATTTACCACTGATTTACCCCCTCATTTGGAAGATCTAGTATTAGCAAGTCCTGATATATATAGTGCCAAGACGATAATAATAACTGTCCATGACCCTGCTGAAGTATGGGCAAATATAAATCCAACAAATGGAGTTATAGAAGGAAACTCTTCAATAATCTTGGAGCATCCATTAATAAATCTCATCGAGAAAGTCAAAAAAGAAGTTGAAGATGAAGACACCGTCAGTCTGCTTGGATATATCGATATTAATATCCCTCCGTTCGTGTTACCTGTATCGTCATCTTTGAAATCAACCTCAATCTCTGGTGGTACATCATCCTCAGGAACAGCAAATTCTGCATCATCTTCAAATTCATACCACCAACCAAATAACTATAATCCAACTATTTTTGCTCAAGAGTTGTTGTTGTATATATGGGATAATTATTTAACATATTTTCAACGATTAAACAAATTGGTCTTTGTTGGTTTTGGTGATGCTTATCAATCTATCGTTCATTTATATGCCAAAAGACCTTCTCAAGATATAAAAGATTTGGTGAAAGGAACAGTTGCATTCATCAATAGAACCAACTTGAAAGCTCTTGTTCCAGTGATGGACGAATCAATGGTCGATTGGTACTATCAAAACTCGGTAATCTTTACCAGTGCTTTGAATCCATGTTGGGTGAGTGACTCGGTTGGCACTAGTAATGGAAGCATTAATGGAAGTTCAAACGGGTATGGAGATGTTAACGGATCTGATGATATCTCAAAGAGGCCAAGGAGAAAATTTGGTAGAGTACTTCGAGCTTCTACTGATGGGCTTTGGGATGTGATAACCGAGAGATTTGATGAAGGAATGGATTTTGTGTTGGATTCTGTTGAAGATTTAAGTAGTAGTGAAAGCAGCAACTAAGGTGTTTGCAAGCATCGATTATCTTCTATGAAGATCCGCTACTTTCAATATTAAAATCAAATCATCAGCAAGAGCATACAAAATTAATAATTACAAAGGTAGAACTAAAAGAAAGATGTATTGTGTATAATATAAATTGTATAGAAATGTATATGTATATATATATATATATACATAAAGCAATCGACGTATTTCATTGTCAAGGAAATGAAAGGAGCTCAATGGAAAATACTAAAAGGAAGCTCGCTTGCCCATTATTCTATAAGACTTTACTGGGGAAACGCTTGGAAAATTCTTTCTCTAAATCGTCCAAATCAGGCAACGATATATCGCTACCATTACTTATACGCCTACCACCAGATCCTGACTTTAAATAACTAGGCTTGGTTGGCTTTGGAGGTGGTTTCTTGGTAAGAGAAGGAGCGGTGGCACTCTTTGATTTCAACGGAAGTGGAGATTGCGACTTTGAAATAACAGTGGAGTTCTTATTACTTAAACTTTGAGGAATTGATGGAGGTTTAGGAACGCTTCTATGATGCTTACTACTACTACTACTACTACTATTGCTAGTAGTGGTATGATGTTTGCTTTTACTATCATTTTGATTTTTAGTAAGCCTTTGCTTGGGAACAGGTAGTCTTATGATCTTGGTTTGCTCACCTTCATTCGATGAAGAAGAGGATAAAGATCCTGATGATGTTGAGAATGGAGTCACAGGATCGTTAATTGCTTCCAAATCATCAGCATCAGACTTCTTAGTATCAGTGTATTTCCCATACCCTTGAGCTGATTTGGGAGCAGCTTGAACTTCACTGGAGTTATTCAAAAGCATTGCCATTCTTCTTTTTATAGATACACTTCTTTGTGGGGGTTCATTTGGACTACTCAAATCATGATTCGACGATTCAAAATACGAGTGGTTAAGTTGGTTGGAATTACTCAGTTTTCGAATTGAATTTCCGGTCAAAATTTGCTTGATAGAGTTAACACTTGATCTTCTAAGATGTGAACTGTATGAGCTATCACCCGTTCCGTTAGAACCCATACCACCAGTACTTATCTTCCTGATACCATTCTTAAATGACATTTTAAAACTACCACCGGTATCCTGTCTCATTTGAGTTTCATCATATTTATCTCTGAGAAATTCTAGAGTTCCTCTATTATCTTCTTCTGATTTCCGCATAGCGGATACATCTTCTTCGCTTTCAACTATTTGTTGCTGAACAAATTCTTTCAAAGAAGTAGCTGAGGTAGAATATCTTTTATAATTCTGTAAAAGTGGAGGCTTTGAATCCAATGAAGTTCTAGACGATTCAGGAGGCGATATTCTTGCAATATAAGTGGATTGAGGTCTTGGTTTAAGTGATCTTTCTTTCGATGACTTCAATGGCTTCGATGATGATGATGATGCTTGATTTAAAATTTTTGATATATCTATAGATGCGAAAGGATCATTTGATTTGACAACTGCAATGTCTACAAATGAATTTTTTGAAGAAAGTAGGTTAGGGTAGGATGATGATACGCCAAGTTGATTCAAAGGTGGCTTTAAAGTTCTTGAAGGAACAGCAATAGAATTTGTTTCACCAGAATCAATTCTACGTCCATGATGATTCCTTATTGTGAATGGTATTATGTCAGGAATTGGTTGACCCAATATAGAACAGATTTCCCCTAATAATTGACTGGCATTAGGTCTTCTTCTCGGATCTTCTCTCAAACAACATTTAATTATATTTTTCAATCTTGGAGAAAAAATCAGACCTGGTTGGTTATGAGGAATTCTTAAGATTTGGTCTGCGTTCAAGATTTGTACTTCCATATCATGCAAAGAAGTATGATTTGGCAGTTCGAATGGAGTTGTATAGTAACATAACTTGTATAATAAGCAACCTAGGGCCCATATATCCAGTTTGTCATCTATAGGGAACCCACGAGACAAATCTAACATTTCTGGAGATCTATACTGAGGAGTAGTATATTGCATTATGTCATCCCTCAAGATTTGAAATTCCTGAGGAGTTTTAGGAACATGTTGATAATTGACTGCTGATCCAAAGTCACATAACTTGTAAGTGCCATCTTTATCTATTAACACATTTTCTATTTTAATATCACGATGTATTAATGGAGGTTGAAGATTGTGACACATAGCAACCCCAGTGGTAATGTCTCTCATTATAACTAAAATTTCGGGTTCTGTAAGTTTATGAGCAAGTCTTGTATTCATAAAGTCGATAAGACCGTTACGAGAACAGTATTCCATTAATAGAAATACCTCATATTGTTGTTGTGGTGGTCGATTTGGTTTCAACTTTGATAAATCATTCAGCTCTAACCTTGCAGCATGAGAATCAATGTATGACACAATGCATTTGTTACCCTTTAATCTTTTCATTGCATCAACTTCTTGACGAAGTAAATTCAATTGTAACTTGCTTGGGATTGCAACTCGCTTTAAACATGCTGTCGTATTACCATGATACGGAGGATCAATTGTACAAGTATAAACATGAGCAAATCCACCTTCCGATATATACTTTATAATAGAAACATTGTGACTTCCAACAACCAATTTCGTGTGTGGGGGGTATGCATTAGCTGGAGGACTCGGCATTACTGCTTAAAACAATCACAGCGATAAAATTGAATGGAATTGGATGAATTAAAAAAGGAATAACAACACAAATGATTGCTCTTCTTGGAATGAAAAAATAAGATAAAAAAAAGGGAAAAGATCACCAATACTGAGTTTGAATCTCAAACAACCAATTCAACTGCTGAACCAAAATAAGAATCGACAATTGTAAAGCAAGTTTTCAACCAACAATTGATTCAAGTAGTTAGTTGGTGTTGAGTTCCGCTACGTGCAAGTTTATTGATGATTCGGTTACAAAATCAGGCTGTGCTTGGGTGCAGGAAATCTCAACTGTTATTCGACTCCGCGGTCGAGTCTCGATGAGATGCAAGTGAAGAGAGACTTTCTACTCATTGGGGAAGTCATCGAAAAGAACCATATATAACTAGATGAAGCTCTATTTTGAAGCGGAGGAGTTTGCCAGACCTTCTAATAATGGGTCTCTTCAATCGAGGATATTCAATACAAACAAAAAACTCACTTCTTCTCCTAAACATATCTATGCCTTAGTGTATTCCACTTTGAAGTATAAACCATACATAGTGACAATCATAAAAAAATCCAAGATGAAAACTACCTCATTGTCTGCAATTAAAAAGTATAAGATCTCAGACGAACTACTTCAATTACTTGTGCATGATTTGATTTTTTCTCCAAAGGGGAGAATTCAACTGAGTAAACATCCTATCAAAGATATGGTTTTGCTTCACAAGACTAGACTTCAGGCCGAATTTACTAAATTGAAATTGAAGTATAAGGCAAGAACAGTCGAAGATTTGCCTACCGATGAAATAGATGCAGATGAAACTCCATATAGATGGTTCAGAGTAAATACAATAAAAACCAACAAAGAAAAATTCTTTAAAAATCACACAACGTTCAAGGAATTGCAACCAGTTAGCTCTTTAGATCAAATCGTTAAGACAGGGTTGATATATAAAGATGCTTATATACCCAATTTATATGGAGTGCACCCCAGAGAGAAGATCACCTCTACTCAAGCTTATTTGAAAGGAGAAATTATTATCCAAGATAGAGCCTCTTGTTTCCCTGCTCATATTTTGAATTTTGATTCTAAAGATGTACATTACCGTGTGATTGATGCTTGTGCTGCGCCTGGGAACAAGACTACACATTCTGCATCCTATTTCCCGTTAGAGAAAGACTCCAATTTGGATACAGAGCCAGTGGTGTATGCATTTGAAAGAGATCTGAAGAGAGTCAAGATTTTGAAAATGATGTGCGAAAGAGCAACTGGTAAAGCCAAGCATAATCTTATACAAATCACTCATGCGGACTTTACCACTACCAATCCTGAAGATTTCCCTGACGTTACGGGTCTAGTGGTTGATCCATCATGTAGTGGATCTGGAATCTTCGGCAGAGCATTAGAAGATGGGAATCAAGAGGAAGATAAACAAGAAATTGACGTGGAAAGACTCAATAAACTATCTGGGTTTCAATTCAAGATTGTCAAACATGCTCTTCTGTTTCCAAGCGCCAGGAAAGTTGTTTATCTGACATGTTCTATACATCCTCACGAAAACGAAAGAGTAGTAGTGGATCTCTTAAAGGATCCTGAAGTGAGTGCTCAAGGATGGAAACTTGCCAACCGAGACGTAGTGATACCAGATTGGCCCAAAAGAGGATGGAAAGAGGAGTTTTCTTCCATCAGTACTGAGGAATCTGAAATGGAGAAATTGGCTGGAGGATGTGTCAGAGCCGAACCAAAAGTTGATGGAGGAATTGGATTCTTTGCTGCATGTTTTATAAAAGAGGATAAAGTCGATGATAACTGATCACTTTCTTTCAAGGTTGTTCCCATTCTTGAGAGAACTTCATTACTACACTCTCCATAATATATACTTGTATATTCTTCTTTTTTTTTTGATCTCAAGAGTAATTTTTTTCTCCATTTGTAGGCAATTTCATTGCATCTCTCTATACACAATAATTTTAAAGACGTCTAATGATATCGTTTACAACTTCAGTAGTCGAAGAGTCACCACCCAAATCTGGAGTCTTAATCTTGTCTTCACTCAAGTTAGCATCGACTGCTTCATAGATGGCAGCAGCAGGTTCTGGGTAACCCATGAATTCCAACATTAACGCGGTGGATCTAATGGTAGCAACTGGGTTTGAAATACCTTTACCTTCAATATCAGGAGCAGAACCATGACATGGTTCACCAATAGCAAAACTATCACCAACATTTGCAGAAGGAACAACACCTAAAGAACCAACTAAAGCAGCAGCACCGTCACTCAAAATATCACCATAAAGATTTGGAGCAACAACAACATCAAAAATTTCTGGTTCTCTAAACATTCTGTAAACCATAGAGTCGACAATTTGTTCTTTATAATCAATACCTTTATATTGATCGATATTAGCATCGTATACTCCTCTACAAACTTCACGGAATAAACCATCAGATAATGATAAGACATTTGACTTATGGGTTACAGTAACAGAAGGTTTTGAGTGGATAGATTTAACTCCTGTATCTCTAATTGCTTGTCTTTGAAGAGCAATTTGATAAGCCATTTTGGCAATTCTGGTAGTGGCAGTTTCAGTGATTCTCTTAATTGCTTCGGCAACTCTGGTACCATCTTCTTTCAAGTAGGTTTTTTCTTCTTTAATATAAAGATCTTCAGTGTTTTCACGAACAATAACCATATCAACTGGTCTGCCAATACCTTCAACAGATTTAACTGGACGAACATTGGCATAAAGTCCAAGCTTCTTTCTTAAGGCAACAATTGGAGATGAATAACCTTCAACTTTAACGGTTGGTGAAGAAACTGCTCCAAAAAGGGCACCGTCACATGAGTTTTTCAAAATATCAACGGTTTCATCTGGAAGAGCAGTACCAGTTTTCTGGAATAATTCAAAACCAGCATCAAGGTTGATAAATTCAAAATTGAGGTCATATTTGGCTGGGAGGTTTTCCAAAACAGCTCTACCAGCTGGGATTACTTCTCTTCCAATCCCATCACCAGGGATCAAACCAATTTTTAAGGTTTTCAAAGCAATGCTAGATGTTGAAAATGAACGTAATGATCTTGAAGATAACATAGTTAGGGATAATATATATCTTAATACAGCGTACAGGTTCAATATAAGTAATGAAATAAAGAACAGTCTTATGCGCGATGGGCAATGGGCAATAGGCAATGGACAATAAACAAATTACTAATGAAAAATCTAATCAAGAAAAACTCCACAAGTGAAATTTGGAATCGTTTAATGAAAGAAAATTGTTCAGTTGACATGGTGTATGTGTGGAGGAAAATGCCAATAAAGAGTGAGTCACATCACGTGAGCCTGAGGTGGGTGTGCGATTTTCGCATCAAATCGCACCAAATCGCACCAAATCGCATCAAAATTCTGACATTCTTTCTTTCGCAGCCAAACTGATGTTAATCGAGCTGAGCTAAGTGAGCGAATTACCACTACGATACAACTTTGGGAAACCAATAGGGAGTATGCTAATTATTGTAAGCTAAACTAAAAGTTTCAATCTAGAATCTAGTAAGTTTTTTTTGTTTCTATCAAAAATCATCTATCGGCTTCTTTTGTCTTTCCAGTTCCTCAGATATCTGGGGATTGTCTGGGTCCTTCAGTGGGTCCTGCAGTTCCTCCGCATCAAGAATTCTCATGTTTTCTTCGATCTTCATTACATGTTCCACATTGGAATCAACCAAGCACATCTTACAATCAAATGCAAGTGAATTTTTACGCAATATCTCTCTAATCGACTTCAGCAACAAGTATAAATCGTTTTCTAAAGTTTCATCCATGCAATTCATCATTGATTCAGACACTCCGGTATAAGTTGAACCTTGCATCCATTGAATTTTCATATCAGCGAATTTCGAAGATTCGATAATGGGAATTAATTCTTGATCTAAAATATCCTTAGTTATTCCGAAAAATACATCCTGAATAAGTATTGCATTACATAAAGTATTCTTGATTTCTGATTTTTTCAATTCTTTGACTTTATTATGCTCTGCAATTATTTGTTGTCTCCTTAAAATTGCATCGTTGATTTTCAACAAGGGTAAAATAGTGACAGCAGTAATAACGATGAACACCGTTCTGTTTGGTTCTTGATCCTGTGACTCAGAGTACAATTTATAACTGTCTGCAAGTTCATGAATGAACTTTCTTTGCGGTGCTCCACATCTTTCAAAATGGTAAGATTTGCGGCTCATTTCTACAACATTGTCTTGTTCTCCTCCATCACAATTACTTTCATCGTTGTCCTTGAAGTAGTTTTCCACAAATGTTCTTAACTGCTGTTCAATCTTGCTACACCAGTTTCTTTGCCTTTCAAAAACATTCAAAACCGACTCCGGGTATAATATTTCTTCTTTAAGTATCAAATCACATTCTTCTTGTTCTTTTGAAATATTGAAAGCAATCTTTAATTCAAGGTCTCTTTTCAGGGCAATACAATCATTATCACATTCAAGAACTTCTCCAATACGAGACTTCTCAGTCAATGAGCTTCCACACTTGACTGTACTTGATTTTCTTCCACAAGGACAACGAAGAGTGATTTCTTCGGTACAGCGAACTGCATCACATTTTTTAGATTTACCAAATTTGTTCTGATGACACCGTTGTTTGCAATAATGAGGACAATGAGATCTGATCTTGTGGCACATGGACTGACATGATGCAGATGAAGAATGGACATTCTTCTTTGTACATGATTCAGAACAGACTCTCAAACAACTATGTCCACAACTGATCTTTTCTTGACATATCTTACCACAGGAAACATTAGTTTGTGAACATAGGATATTAGGCATATCAAGTCTAGATCCACAATTGCATTCTTTGGTGACCAATTTGGTACATTTTGGACACTGAATGGTATCGTCATGACATTCATGTATTTCTAATCGATGTCCACAAGATTTTGGTCTAATACATTGCTCATGACATTCAATTTTGGTTCCACACCTAACGGGAGCAGGAATAATGGTTTTACCACAATTACAAATTAAATCTTCACTTGATGATTCAAGACAAGTTCCACAAGGTCCTGGATGACATAGAGCTTCACACTGATGGATTCCACACAGTTTCAATCTATTACAAGACCTCATACAAATATGAGCCGGCTCAATCGTCATTATATCATTTTCGTCATTTAGACTTGATCTAATTCCATTTCTGACTGCTTTCTTTTTAGATCTTTCTCTTGCTTGAGCTATCTTTTCATAAGGACAACACACTTCCTTATGATAATGTTTCCGACAGTTCAATAATACTGTACATTTATGAGTACACCGTGGCTTGAAGCCAGATTGAACAAACTTACAAGGAACAAGAAAAGTGCTGTTTTCACAAGAACATTTTTGTTCAATCACACTCGTGCAAATACATTCACCTGAATGACATTTACTCTTACACTTGCAACCACAAGGTAACATTTTCCCACAAATAGAATCACATTCTGGAATTGCGTCCGTACATTTAGTACGCTTTGAAGGATCAACCTTTGTTTTACCACAATGACAAGTCTTCACTTGTGAAGGGGAAAATTTACAAATTGGTACTTTGGTTGGCAATTGTTGACATGTGAACTCTTGGGAATGAACTCCACAATCATGATAAATGGTGGTTATTTTGTCACATTTAATGGATCCGATCCATTCATTCCCAGTAGCTGGATTGGTACATCTCTTTGGTAATCTCTGGTGACATTTAGCTTGTAAATTGGATTGCCCACAATAACACTTTGCATCAACAATTTGTTGACAAGGTCCACAAAATCCCAGATGACATCCCCCGTTGGAACAAACATGACCCGAAAGACATACCACTATGTTGCACGGTTCGTTACATTTCCAACCGTCTAAATATGGAGTAATTAAACAGGGAAGTTGACGCTTGGATTTCCCACATGAACATCTCATAACAGGACCCATAGCCCCACACACGAGATGCATTGCTGGATGACATTGTGATGCACATTTATGAATACAGTTTTCATACGGTTCATTACATGGATTCCCACAGCTGAAAGGCATGAGTTGGTTTGGTTCGGGATTCCTCACTTTTCCACACCAACAAGTGAATGCCTTTGGCACAACGTTGGTCTCAACGTTACAAGCAGGACATCTCCAATTACGATTAGTTTTATCGGTTGAAGACCCCCTAAGTGCCCAATCTCGAATACAGTCTAAATCATATACTCGATAACAACTATCACAAGACCAAATTTTGGAATGGGCATCGATTTCTGAGGTACAAACTAAACATGTATATGTACCATCTTGAATCTCTTGTATAATTCTATTGGATAAAGACTCTTCTTCTTCTTCGTCCAATTCCTCGGAGGAGTACACATCTTCACTTTCATCTTCAGAGTCTCCCTCGGTATTAATATTAACTTCTGAACTTAATTCTGAATTTTCTTCAGACTGTTCTTCAGACTTACTACAGTTGTTCGATTTTTCATCGTTGACAAGCAGCCCCGAGTCACTTACTGTGCTCAGGACAACTTCGTCAGAAACTGTTTCATGCAGTAATATTGCATCGTTCCGATCCGGTCGCAACGTCGGTAGATTTATCAGAGCTTCTTCTTCCATAATACTGGTGGAAAGAAAGGTCTAAACAGTGGCAATAATTTTTAGTTGCAACTTAAGATCAAGTCCCATCCCATCGTATTGTGTGGGCGAGTCAGTGACTGCATACAAAATTTTCATTCTTCTGCTCCAGTTGATGGAATGCCAATATGCTCTCCGTTCTGGTTATACAACATAAGCTGCAACATACAATACTACATCTTCTTTCGTCGTACCGATTTTTTCTTTGTATTCATATTTTGATAACAAGATAAAATATTATATACATATACTAGAAAATATATCAAACATTCATTTTTTCTTTTTGTCTGGAAGAGCTTATTTTGGGGATTTGGTGGTTCTTAAGTATGGCTTTATAGTTTTGAACTCACCAAATTTGGCCTTGGCGTCAGCATCTGAAACTGTTGGTGGGATAATAACGTCATCACCAACACTCCAATCGATTGGAGTGGCAATTCCCTTGGCATCAGCTAATTGTAAAGCATCAATAACTCGTAAGACTTCGGAAGAATTTCTACCGGTAGAAGCAGGGTAAGTGAAAGTTAATCTAACCTTCTTCTTTGGATCAATGACAAAGACTGATCTAACAGTAGCAACCAAACCTGAATTGATGTTGGCAAAATCTTGTTCAGTAAGCATATCATATTTGAAAGCAACTTCTTTTGAAGAATCAGCAATAATAGGATATCCAAATTTGGCACCGTGAGTAGCAACGTCTTCGATATCTTTAACCCAAGCGTTGTGGCTTTCAACACCTTCAGTAGATAAACCAATTAATTTAACTCCTCTCTTGGTGAATTCTGGCTCCAATTGAGCAAATGCTCCTAATTCAGTGGTACAAACTGGAGTGAAATCAGCAGGATGAGAAAATAAAACAACCCACTTGTCTCCAATATATTCATGAAAGTCTATTTTACCCTTAGTGGTTTCAGCAACGAAATTTGGTGCTTCAGAACCAATTCTAATTCTTGGTTGGTCTTCTGGTTTGAATGAAAAATATCTAGTTGGAATAGATACTGAAGATTGGACAAAAGCCTTTCTTGAAATTGGAGCTAATGATGCACGGAGCAATTGCTTTGAGAACATGGTTGACAAGATGTTATAGTTTACAAATTAAAATACTAAAGAAAAGGAAAAATGGAATATTTGAAACTATCAAATTGCTGAATAATTTCAAAATCATCCTTGCTCCCTCCTTCAACCAAAGCCAGATCCTCAATCCAATCCCAATTGAGATGCGGTTCCTGTATATAACAAAACTACAATTACATTTTTGCACGTGACATGATACATACACTCGGTGATCGTTCTTTAATACATTATGGCATTCATTAATTCGATCTCTAATAGTAATAGTAAGAGTAATATCAATAGTAATAATAGTAATAGTAATAGTTGTCATAATTGTAGTGATAATATTAATAACAATTATAACAAAATAATAATAATAATAATAAAAATAATTGGTAGTGAAGATATGAGTAGATAGTACTCGATCATATTAATCATATTAATCATATTTCGTAACCATATTCAAATCAAACCATCCCAAAAAATCATCATCTTCGTAATTTTCATTATTCAACCATCCATTGGATTGTTGCTGAAGGAAAGTCACCATCTGATCTGGGACTCCATTCATGACGGTTTGTTGTGTAACTGCCTGGTCTTGAGTCTCATCGTATTGTACTTGACCTGGAGTATTTGCTGGGAAACTTAAAATATCCAGAGTAGGTTGTTGTATTTGTTGTATCTGCTGTTGCGGTTGTTGGGTTTGAAGTTGGTTCTGGTATTGATTCTGCTGTTGGTTTAGTAATTGAGATTGTTGTGAATTTGAACTCAGCGTATTACTTAAAAGATTCACATCAGTCATTAACATAGGCTGTTGGCTGCTAGTATTGAAAGTTGCAAGTTGATTCTGGGATCCTGGAGCAATTTGTTCATTCAAAAATGAAGCACTATTACTAATACTATTACTTGTATTACCATGGTTTTCATTGTTCTGTTTCTTAAAATCAAGTTCATTCATACTTCCGGTAGCCTCAAGCATGGATAAAGGTATACCATTAATTTCAAGAGGTTCATTCAGACCTCTAGCATTTGCATTCAGTCTTGCTTGGTTCAATGCTTCATCAGTAGGTACTAATGTGGTGATGGTCGTACCGTTTGGAGTGGTAGTAGTTATGGTTTTGAAATCATCTTTTGTGATTTGATTATAAAATGGAAGTGGTACCGGTCTTCTATAATCAAGTTGTTCCTCATTAGAAAGATTTAATTTCTTGTCAATATTGACTTCTGTTCTATTTTTATTCTCAAGGTTTCTTCTTCTCGCCTCATGAACACACCATACTAAATCGTAAAATAATGATGCAGTTAAATGAGATCTCATCCTCGATATAATACTGCCTCCAGTATCAGTGACTGAAGTTAAAAATATATCCGGATAGGTGTATAATACTATATTTACATTTTCCAATAGTCTCGCCGTTCTTGAGATATCGTTTTGCAAATCTTTCCAAGAAGACAAGGTATTCCTAAGTAATCTATGAACAGTAACAATCAGCTGTCTAGCACTATCCACGTACTTGTCAATCAAATAACGAGATAATTGAAGTTTAAATAACAACAAGACTGAATAGGTGATCGCCTGTCTAACATAGATAGGAAGTTCAATCAATAATACTGTATTATTACTTATCATTTGCGAAGTAATGGTAATAATTCTGGTAGCTGCAAGATAAGCAGAACTAACATACTTCACTTGATCTTCGATTGGAGTTCCTGGTAAAAATGCAAAACAACAAATTAATAATTTAACATAAAGGAAATAGACCTCAATTGCTGAACCATCTTCTATAGGTAATTTATATCTTAATCTTTCCAATTCACGATCTAATATATTCAAGGATCCCGCTCTATTCAGAGGTTCTAACAATCCATCAGGACTTGTTACTGATACTCCCATAACGTTGACTAATTTACACTGGAAAATTGATAACGAAATCAAACATCGAAAGTTATTAGGTAATGTTGTGTCAACTCTGGCATTCTCTAGTAAATAGTCGGTAGTATTTATCAGAGGTGGTAAACCTAATAAAGATGACCAAAACTGCTCACAGAAAAAGACAGCCAACCAAGATCTTGTTCTCCAAAACTCAGCATCTGGTCCCAAACTAACTTGAGTTCTACTAAAATCTTGAATGAACTCTCCTCCTCTATGCAATCCTAATTGTAACGACAATTTCTTGGCCAACCCTATAAATCTGTAAGAGCAATCATCAAGAACTTTTTCATTTGGTAGTGGCCATATAGATAGTATAATTAAAGCCTGAATAACGTGAGTTGATCTTGGAGTATGAATCCAACAAGTCTCAATAGCTAACTGTTTGATTAATGAAGCTAGAGACATATATAACCCTGGTTCTGGTTCAGATAATGCAGCAGTTAGCATTACTGTCCAAAACAATAGCTGTGATTTTTGGTATAATTCATTAGCGGACTTTGAAACAAAAATTGGGAAGAACGGTAAATGCTTCGTTACAAATCTTTCATGAAGTTCATTTGCCTTATTTATGGAAAGAGTAACGTTTCCTAAAACAAATTCTGATATTATTGGTAATGGAGATGCTATAGCTACTGAAGCTAAAGCTTTTTTTGGTATATTATTCGTGATTGCATTTGGTTGTGTGTTATCTATTGAGATTGGAGAATTGTCAAGTGACATTACTTTTAAACCAAGGTTAGGATTCGAGTTATGTCCTGAAGTTAAATCATTAATAAATTGTCCAGTTTTTGAAGAATTAATATTATTTAGTGATGATATAGTAGACCCATCTAGTACTTGATTGGAGGATCCGTCAGATTTTACCAGTCTTTGGACGGGACTTGAATGGTAAGAACTAGGTTGCAACTGTGGAGAAGCACTGAAGTTTGAATGCTGTTGCAGCTGTTGAAGATAGTTCAAATTATGTTGATTGAGAGCCTGGGTCAAAAGAGATTCGTTTTTCGTAAGCATTTCAATTTTGGATTTTAATTCATCAACATCATTTTTAAGAGTTTGTATTTGGGACCCTTTCCTGGGTCTAAATTTGGGATCGATGTCACAAGTAAGTCCCATTTTTTGACATCGTTGGCAAGGGTCAGGATAGTTTTCTGAAGCGTTACATTTGATCTTGTGTTGACGACAAAAGGTGCACGAGGTTACTGGACGATGACCTGCTTGTTTCAGAGACTCCGAGTAATTAGCATTACCATTATTAATATTAGTATTAGAATTATTGCTTCCATTTGAGTTAGAATGGACATCAGGATAAGATTGAGAGTTCGATTTCGATCGTTGTCGTTTAGAAGAATATATTTCTGACGTTCGTCTTTTTATAGCCGTAGTCCCAGATGTGACTGGTAATGGCAGCTGATTGGAGATCGCTGCAGGTGAAGGCTTTGGTAAAATGGCTTTAACTTTTGACTTATCCATTGTAGTCGAACTCGAAAATTTCAGTTTTCAGGTGGGAATGCAATTCAGTCTATTTATCGAACAAGAGAAGATTCAATTTAACAAAAAAAAACCAACTGGAACTTGGCCATCAAAGTTTGGAGACAAACAGAGTAATAATGAAAAAAAATGAAAACTCCAAAAAGTTTGCAATCCAATGGAGAATGGATAATCAACAAGACTTGTAATTTTAGTTCAACAAAAGTCTTAGGTTCAAATCTGATATTTGGTCTAATACCAGCTTCTCAAATAAAAGACCAGCTTATAAACTAGTTTACCAAAAATCCGAATGGGTAAGCGAATATTATTTTGGGAGATCTGTTACCCTAGGTTTCAAAGAGAGTCTTGGTGGATCAAGTTGGGGGACTCAATGTTGAATCAGATTGGTTTATTGACAATCGTTCTGTAATACCTGGATGGATTTTAAACTGTAAATTGTCAACAAAGGTAGTTAGTAGAACTAATAAAACCAGAAAAAGCCAAATTTATTCTGTCGTGGGTGGTGACGAAAATTTTGTGCAAATCATTTGAATACAAACTGACAAAACGCTGTCCCTCCGGCCTGAACTATGGGTTTTTCCTCTTTTGGAATTACACGACCAACAAAATAGTGATATTTACTGCATATAAGCTGGGTTTTAGCCATTTTAGAACTGGTTACCCGCAGATGAGTTGCAGTAGATGGAATAGATAATTCTGATCAAATAGATAGCCAAACGAGCCGCAGCTTGAAATTTGAAATTCGTAACCAAACCAAAAGTCTTACTGGTGGTGGAGAGCTTATTCATGAAGTAATGATGAGATTACACTGAGACCACTAAACCGGGGTTTAATTATTTACTTGTGTTAGAAAAAAGTTGCTTATTATATACGAAGGAGCCTTATAATTAAAAGGTTCCTGTACAGAAATACCTTACACTGAAGTTTTCAAAAAATGGTGTGCATTAATATTTTTTTTCCTAACGTTAATCAACCAGGACTATATAAAGAAGAATTTAAATAAAAGATGTAGTGATATTGCAAAGAATCAAGATTGAATTCGGTTCATAATTATTATTCAAACTCACAGCAAAATTAATCAACAACTATTTAAAACTGATTTGGAGATCAATCTTGGTTGCATTTCGAGCCAACCTCAACGGAATTGGAATAGCTTAGTCTCCGCACCAACTACTTTGATTTGGTATGGCTCGAAAGGCATCCATGAAACAGTTCCAGATGTAGAAAGAACGGTTATATTTCCGGTTGGCAATATTTGCAATCTATTAGACCGGAAGTTATGTCATGAGCACTTTCATTTCTTGAAGTTGCATCTTCATTCTCGACTTCCCGTTTATTATTCTAATCGATTAACTAGATCTATGATCATTCACTCATCTGCTTTGACCAAAATTGTGGTCAGGGTGGCCCATCTGTGCAATATTACTTTTCCAATTATTCTCCAAATTTTCATATATGTTTATCTCAAATCAGTATCAAGCGTATTATGCTTAGCATCAACTGCTTGGTCGAAATGTATAGCAGACTTACAACGGACAACTGAAGAGCCAACATTTCATCTACCGAATCCATCAGATCATAACCGAACCATTATAAATCAAATTATGTTCGTTGCAACTAGGTTCTTCTGAGTGCTATTTCTCAATTCAGCAAACTTTCGTATTTGCCATTTCTCAACCTTCAAATCAAATAAATATCAAAAAGATTTGAACAGAACTTAACAACTCTAAGACGATCTACATTCATAGTACATCAAAATATATTCATCTATGCCATACCTATTATTCATCATCTTCTTTTGGATCACCAATACCATCCTCATAAATAGCAAAAACACATTCACTCTCAGGTAAACATGGACTATCATATATTTTGCATATTCTCTGTTCAGCTCTACCCTTTTTAAACGACAATCTTGTTGTTGACGAATGTGCAATTATATTACCACCTATTGGCTTCTTAGGATCAGGGTTAAACATGCTAGCGGAACCATCGACTTGGGCCACAACTTGATTGGTGATTAGTACTGCTATACCAAACTCATCAGCCAATCTTTGCAAAGTTCTCATATATTTGGCAACATGGGTCTGTCTTGCAGACAACTCTCCACGTCCAGAATAATCAGTACGATATAAAGACATTATAGAATCGACTATTAATAATGAAAATCTCGATTCGGACATCATGGCTGCTGCTTGATGTAATAATTGTAATTGATGTTCAGCATTGTAAGCTCTTGCATAAGCAACGTTATCCAAACAGTCGTCAGGATTCAAACCGTACCTTTGGGCAATAGATACTAATCTTACAGGACGAAAAGTACCTTCAGTATCAATATAAAGGCATTTTCCTTCACCTCCACCCATATCGATTGGCAATTGACAAGTTACTGCTAATGTATGACAAAGTTGGGATTTACCAGTTCTAAACTCTCCAAATACTTCAGTTATAGATCCAGTCTCAATCCCTCCTCCAAGTAAAGTATCTAACTGTTTCGAACCGGTGGTAATACAAATCAATTCTGATCTTCTGGTATGATATTCGGATGCGGTTGTAAAACCCATTGGAACCATCTTTGTTGCTTCAAAGGATAACTTATCAGCTTTAGCATCGGAAATCCCCTTGATAGTTAACAATGCTCTCTTTGGAGTATAAGCAAGTGCTTCAACTGTGTGATAACCTTCACTTTTAAGCTTTTTGATGTCTCCAGATGTAATCCCATTTCCTTCTAGTTTTTCAATTGGCAACGGTCCACTGATCCCGTATTCATCGTCATCGTTATTGGCTTCAGGGATTGGATTAACAGCAGGATTAGATTCCGTCTGTGTCATGGTGTTCCTGTTGTCAAATATATGGGTATAGAAATCTATCTAGATATTACTTAATAGAGGATATAATTGGTAAGATCGATGCGTAATTATGTTATTGTTTTCAATTTTAACGCGTTGACCAAAATATAAACAAGTCGTGCATTCACGCGAAGGCAAATTATAACTGGCGGGCTACTGAGAGAGATTGAGCAATGGAGAAAAATTGGAAGTGCTTGCACCAAAAGGTGAGGAGTTCGAACTACGGTAGAGTTGATATTCTTGGTTTCAGACAAATCTCTGGTTTCTTTTGCCTTTGGAACTCTTGTATCTTCATATGTATATGTTATCTTTAAACCACTTGATGGTGGAAACTGTAATGATAGAGCCACGTAGAAATGGAGTCAATCGCACTACTACTTGACTCTTGAGGAATCGGAATCGCTGTTAGCATCCGTAAATTCAAAGATTAGAGCCACCGCAGAACATGCATTGACTATGAAACCAGTATAAGATCAGTATAAGGTAGCCAAAAAAACACCAGAAAACAACAAATACCTTGAATAACACTAAATAGCGCTAAAAACAAAAACTAAATGACATTAAAAACAACAAAACAACAAAACAACAAATCATCAAATCATAATATACATCCACACAATTAAGTAAAATGTGGCAAAGAATATCTTCAATTTTTAATGTTAATTACAAAAGTTACTCACTTTATTCAACGTTATACCCTGTTCTGGTATTCATAGTATTCATTGTTTTGTTGTTAATTGATATGAATTAACACTTATTTCAAGTAACTCCACATTAGTCTTGCATATTGTGTGGATTGCATTAGAAGTGACGTTGTCACTGATTTCTTTTTGCATCGCAACCAAGCAACCTATCTCTATCTAAGCAATAGCTGTAATCAATTTCACACAACTGATTAAGTTTACTGCTGCTTAATCCCGCACAACCACTCCTGTGAGCATACCAATACATGAAACTGGGCGCTCACACTTCTACGAGGAGGTATGGTAGAAGCAGGAGACGCCCAGGAGACGCCTCATATTGCAACTTGGAACAGTAGAGAGTTAACAATTAATGGATTGTTGATGACACGCTAGCCTCAATACATTCTTATATCTACAACATTAGGTGGGGTCATTACATATCAATGAAATTCAATTTAACCCAACACGTCGAAGTCATTTTAATTGATCCAAGCTGCTGTCGGAAACGCATAACGCAAAAGAATTCAAGCTAGTTACCAAAACAGAACTATAATAGGATATCTAATTAGATAAAAGTTTTAAATAGAAAAAACAATCCCTCTTTAGAAGTGCCTAAAGCTTTGAAAAGTGCCACATGTATGATGTCAGAGAATCATATTCACACCTTCTTTCGTTCCCCAGATTCCAGTAATTCGCTTTCTGCACATCTGTTATAAAATACTCGCAATATGAAACTGTGGAACCAACAAACTCAATAAACATTGAAGAGACATTTAATGTTGATTTTATTTGTTTCCCAAATAGGACATTGAAAGGATAAATTTGGATATCTGGTAAACCCCCTCTTTTGATCTTAACATATTATTGTTTAGTAGTGAAGAAGCACCTCCACTATACTGTGTTTTGTTTGATAAAGAGGTCGCGCTTTATCAGCTTTTATTTTATTTGCATGAGCTGGAGGGGGTTTATGCGATTTCTCCACCGTTTTCTCCATGGTTTACTTTAACACTACATAGTTACAAAACAAAACCAATGAACAATCATATCCAAGAAAAGAGATTCAGAATAAAGTTCAACACATTCAAAATGGTTGAAAGATTGGCAATTCATAAAAAATAGTCAATAAAAAAATGGAGAATCCTGGATAATAACCTAAGAAAAGTTCATACATGAAGTCATTCAACGTTTACAATCCTCTTGTTGTGGTACTTCATCGCATATAATAATTGACATACAATGTAGCTCTGGTCGTACTTTTCTTAGTTTACCTGCATATTGTTTACAGTTATCTGTACATTCTGTACAACAATAAGTGCCAATCACATAATAATCGTTGAATTATTAACGAGAAAAGGACAGAAACAATAAAACAAGATAGAGGTAAGCTACATTGGTTTTATAAGACATACATAATTTAGACACTACGAGTACACCAATGAACCTGACATCGTGAAATCATAACATTGTAACATTGTAACATTGTAACATCGTAACACCGAATCTTTGTAACTTTGTAACTTCGTAACTCGTAATTATACATTGGTTGACTAAATGAGACTTTCAACCAGTTGTCCTTTCGAGTTTTAATTGACAACTGAGACAATCCAAAAAAAAAAAGAACAACTCTAAAAATCTCACCACAGGGCTCCGTCTAAACTCCTTTCTGAGTGGACTGATCACGGATGCAGTATTGTGCCTGAATCATACATAATTTGAAATCCTTTTCCTCGTATCTATTGCGGAAGTTATTCCCACTTTTGGAAACCCACACGAACCTTGCAGATGTTCGTGTTTATAAATTGTCTCAGTTCAGAAGTAACAACCATGCTTTGTGTAACAATTTACATTCTCTTTTTATAGATATTTTTCTGGTTGTAGCACGCACAACTAACATAGAATAGTAAACAAAGACACCTTTAGTGACGGTTGAAACCTAAGTGAAACTCTTCTATTAAAAGTCTAATAAAGTTTTATATATCCAATTATTGACGAAGGGAATCCAAGGGTGTTAACTGTCTTAGTTTCCATACAAGATAGAGACCATATTCCTTTTTTTTTAATTTTGTGTGATTCTGGATCTCCTTTTTAAATTATTTGCATTCCATCAAAACAAAAAAAAGAATACGATTCATTAGGCGATCATATTCAATACAGACCAACGGTTATTTTTCTTTCGGTCCAGAGGCTCTGTTCGTCAGAAAAAGAATTAAGTGAAATTTCGTTTTTATATTCACAATCCTAAACTTTCCAACGATATAGTCATCAGCTATCGATTTCTTTGAAAGTTGTACAGTCCATTTCTAGTGGTATATTTTTCCTCGTCGCAGAGTGCTGACTTTGTTCATTAGCCGCCAAATCAACAACAGCGTGGGCAGCAACAACAACAGCGACTACAGTAATAATAATAGCGACTACAAAATCCACAACGGCATCAGCAACAATAACATCATCAACATCTTCACCATCTTGAAGCTTAACCTTGTCACAGTCATCAACCCAAATACAAATCATATTTGAAGTATAGGCAATAATTAGCTATTCATTTCATTCCAGGTCAATCATTCAATCCAATTCATTCCAGCACCCTCCCCCCATTATTCCATGATGTCACAAATTATGCAAATGGAGGAAACCATGATGGCTAATTCCAGGAATTCAGTTGCAGCTTCAACTTCCAACGGCTATATAGCTGCACCCCCCTTATCCAATCCTCCAAACGCTTCCAAAAGAATCCATAGAGAAGTAAGATTCGGAAACTATATTCTTGGGTCTACTCTTGGTGAAGGAGAATTTGGTAAAGTAAAACTCGGATGGAGAAAAGACGGAAAACAACCATCCCAAGTGGCTATCAAATTAATTAAAAGAGACAGTATAATGAAAGACTCTGATAACGAAATCAAGGTCCACCGAGAAATCAATTCTCTTAAACTTTTGAATCATCCCAACATTGTGAATCTTGTCGAAGTCATGAAAAGTGGAAAATATATTGGAATAGTTCTTGAATACGCTTCAGGTGGTGAACTATTTGATTACATTTTGCAACATAAATATCTCAAAGAAAATGTTGCCAAAAAATTGTTTGCTCAATTGGTTTCGGGAGTAGATTACATGCATTCAAAAGGTTTAGTTCACAGAGATTTGAAATTGGAAAATTTGTTACTTGATAAGCATAAAAATGTTATCATATCTGATTTTGGTTTTGTTAACTCTTACAATAAGGATAAAAATGATTTTATGAAAACTTCCTGTGGTTCTCCATGCTATGCAGCACCTGAATTGGTGCTAACTCAATCCCCTTATGAAGGTAGAAAAGTGGATATTTGGTCTTTGGGAGTTATTCTTTATGCGATGCTTTCAGGTTATTTACCCTTTGACGATGATCCAGAGAATGAAGATGGAGCTGATATTGTTAAGTTATATCATTATATTTGTAAAACTCCATTAACATTTCCTGAATATATTTCTCCTTTAGCAAGAGATTTGTTAAGAAAGATTATAGTGCCAGATCCAAAGAGAAGAATAAATATTGACGATATTAGGAATCATCCTTGGTTGACCCAACATGCTAACTTGTTATCTATTCGACAACCTGAATGGGATAGAATTTATCGTGAGAATATACAGGTGCCAGCGGCAATGACTAATAATGCTAATAAGAGATATTCAATGTTGAATGAAAGAACAAGCAGTTCGGCTATAATGCCCAAGAGAGGAAGATCGGGTTCAGGAGTTGGAGTTGGAGTTGGAGTCAGTCAATTATATTCTAATACTTCTGCACCTACAACCTCTTCTTCATTGGCAAATGCCGTTGCATTACCTACTTTATCGATTAATAGTGATTCTGCGGTGGCCCCAGATAAATCATCAACACCATCTCCTGTCAAGCTCACCAATTATCAACGTGGTCATACCAAATCTGCTTCAATGTCAAATCAATTGTATTCTTCAGCTGCAAGTAACGCACTTAAGGCAGTAGTTACTGACGATAATAATAATAATAATTTTAAGAGAAATTCCATAACGTCTTTGAATTCAATAAATTCGTCATTGAATGGTCAACCAACCTATGCATCTATATCCCCACAAAATTCCAAATCACATTATCAAATTTCAATCAATCTTTCTCGGTCGAGTACATATGCTGGTTCATCAATTTCTACAATTATAGAAAGTCCTACTAAGCCAGAAATTGGATCTCCATCAATCGCTCAAATTGAATACCAAAAATCTGGTTTCAGAAATTCTACTGATAATATTCATCTCAATCATCACAATAATAATGCTCACAATACCAATAATTTCATTGCGCTTTTACCGGTTAAGGCCAGTTACATTAATACCAGACTTCCACATTCGGAAAAGAAACCAAGACCAACTTCATACCATCCATCTTCAATGAGTTCAACTTTGTTGTTGAATAATAATTCCAATGGGTTTTTGGATTATGTTTCTCCATTAAATCTTCCATTTTTATCGTCATCTCCTACTAAATCATTTGTTACCACTACTGCCGATGCTGCTTCGATTTCTGTCACCTCATTGGAGAATTCTTCAAGTCCTTCTTCGATTGCTAAATCAAGGAAAAATTCATTCATTACTCCAATTAACGTTAATGGCGTTTTGACGAGTGAAATCAATGATAATAAGAATTCTGTTCTTACGTATTTAGAAACGAAAATTGATGCGTTGGAATTGACTGTGACTGAACTGAATAGTCCAACAAAGTCCACTTCTGGAATGAACTTATTCACAATGACTACTCCACAAATTAACCAAGCACCAGAATTTGATGGACAATTGGTGAAGACTCCAGCTACAACTATTGCAAATGAGAGCGATGAAGCTGAGGCTCAGGTTGAAAAAATTGAAATTCCATTGCAATCGAAGAAAATTGCAGATGTTCTTGAAAATTCTTCAGATCCAAAGATTCAACTTGATATTGAATCGAAACCCAATTCTAAAAGTAACGTTGTAACCAGAGAAAATAGTGAAGAGAAAACCATCAAATGTAACGGAACTGAGATTCGTTATAATAACGACAAAGAAAATAATGATAAAGAGAATAAGAAGAGGAATAGATTCAGTATTCTTTCCTTCTATAGTACTTACAACACTTCATCTAGTAATATTGCCTCGCAAGCTTCGACTCCTAAGAAAATATTGGAGCCTTCATCAGACACAAATATTTCTACCCTTGCAATCCCAAAAGACAAAAAGCGGGTTGGATCTGCAGGGTCTTCACGGTCTTCAGGTTCCAAAAAATCAGTTAATAGCTCTGGTACAAACTCTTCTGGAGGTAAGGAAGCAAGTGCAGCTAGAAAGGTAATGGATTTCTTTAAACGAAGAAGTGTAAGGATTGGTTAGTGATGGTTCATGACAAACCTATCCATATGACTTTATCATTTACACCAATTAATGAATTAATTAATGAATTGATTTATTATTTTGCATTCCAATTGTGTTTTAATCTCAAATTAATGCTACCCACTACATACCAGAGCCCACAAGCATGTTGCAATGGATGCCCCCTTTATTCCTTTGTCTTTATTCTTATGTTTAGTTATCTGTCGCAATTTCATATCCGGCTTGATTTAGCTAAATAGAATTGCACAGATGTATATATCTGTATATATATATATATTTATATATCTATATTTTCAAATATCATCTAGACTCTGTTATCATTACAGAAGAAAAATCTTTTATTTCATTAAATATGTACAAGACCAGTAGAGAATGCATTACCATTTTTTTGCAGATTTCAAAAAAACATCACCAATCTATTGGTATTCATCAAATTGGGGTTCATTTTCATATTCGTTTTAGTTTGTTTGTCCATTGCCTCATAGAAGTGAACCAAAGCTCTAGGTCCCCATCTCGAACATCACAGCTAATAGACTCACCGCAAGCTTATTTTTCAAGATCCTTGACAAGACCAACCTTAGCAGGTCTTAAAACTCTGGAATTTAAAGTGTAACCAGGTTGTTGGACATGGAAAACAGTACCTGGTTCCTTATCAGGTTGAGGAACTTCAAAAGTAGCTTCATGTTGGTTTGGATCGAAAGTTTGACCTATTGGATCGATTTTTTCGATTCCATGTTTAGTCAAAGTCTTTTCAAATACTGATCTTGTCATGTTAACACCATCATACAAGTTCTTAACTTCATCGTTTGTCTTCAAAGTATCTTCTTGAACTGCACTTAAAGCCAAACTGAAATTATCAAGAGATTCTAACAAATCTTTAGCAAATTTTTGTAAAGCAAAATCTTTGGCCTTTTGAATTTCCTTTTTGGTAGACTCTTGTAAATTTCTGAAATCGGCAATTGCTCTAGCATAATGATTCTTCATGTCTGCTAATTCTTTATCCTTTTTAAGCAATTTTTCTTCCAATTCTTTGTGTTTACTTTCAGAATCAACAGTTTCGGCAGATTGCTCGGTTTCAGTTGCAGTTTTTTCAGCATTTTCGTCAGCAACTTTTTCAGTTTTAGCTTGTTCGTTAGATTCTGGTTTCGATTCAGTGGAGGAAAAACGAACAAACCTTGAACTAATGGGAGTTGCTGTAGTTGGTCTAACAACCCTCATAGAAACAGGGACTGAAGACCTTGAAATGGCCCTGGTTGACCTTGATAATGACGAGATTAAATTTCTTTGCATTTTTATTGTCACTATAGAAGATTACACCAAGTGTATGTATAATATATATAGTATGAAATAGAAGAAATCAATGCTTTTTTGGTATTTGTTTGCCCCAGTGAAGCGCTCGAATGTTGAAGAAGAAATTCCAAAATTTTCGGCTTACATAAGAAGCAAAAAAGGTTACATGCAGGATGAAATGATCGTTCTTAGAGAGTGGGGCCGAAGTGTGAAGAGGAGTTGTGAGTGAGAAGAATGTATGATAGATTAGGTAGAGGTGGTGGCAGTGGACGTAGTGGCAGCAGAGGTGCTGGAGTTAGCGGCAGAATTGTCTGGATTCAGCTCTTGTGCTTTTGGTTCTTCTGTAAAGCTCTTATTATTGTGTCTTCTTCTTCTCTTTGTCCCTGACTCTTCATTGGTTTGCTCAGCAGTAGTTCTCTTCTTTTTCACACTTAATGGATTAGGACCCTTTGGACCCTTTGGACCAGTTTTCTTCTTCTCTGACTCGGTCTTGCTTTCGGTAACATCTTCGGAAGCATCAGCTTCCCTTTGTGGAATCACTTTATTAGCTTTAGCATTGTTTAACCCTTGTGTAAGTTTCTTTCTTTCAAATCTTTCTGAAAATTTAGCACTAGCATCAGATAACGGTTCCATTACCATTACTGATCTATTCATAAGTATAATAGGAACACCAGGAACTCTGCGAAGTGATTTTCTAAGTTGTGGATCCTGAGATGCGACAATATATCTATGTTTATTCTCACCATTGATATTGACAATCGATTGAATACATTCAGATGGTTCTATAGGGTTCGAAGGAGGATGATTACATCTTCTTCTTTCAAAATTTTTAGCTATTGATATAGCATCTTGGTTGCCAGACTTATAGAGAGCTTGTATGCAACATTGGGTGATCATTGGTTTGGCTTCTGCTTGGATGGTACGATTCAATCCTTTGACAATATCAAACGATGCCTTTTGACATGTAAGTATGAGCTCAGCATCTACAATGGTCTGAAATGGTTCCCTAAACTTAAATGTATGGACGTACACATTAAGCTGCTTCTTATATGACTTGGCTCTCTTTTGTCTCATGGTTTTGTCTAGTTGGGATGCCTGGTTTGGAGTTGGGTTATGCCTTCTTGATTGTTTTTGTGTTCAGCAAGAGATCGAAAAAAGATTTCAGAGATGGGATATATGTGCACGTGCAGAGCATCACATGACTGAAAGGTTATTTTTGTTTGGTTATCTGCCAAAATGTTTTGGAGCAGGATTAATAATAGACATGATGTGCAGGAAACAACTCTCTAGTAACCTTCGGTGACAGTTCTAATTTGTCTTCAACACGTTTATAGATGTGTCAAACCGTTGGATATTTTTTTCCTGTAATTTACAATCATGTTGCAGCTGAAATCTGATTCTGAAATCCCTGAATAGCACTCTCCTATACTACGAGATAAAGGCGTTTTGAAGCTATGCTGGCATGAGTCTAGTAGAGATTAGAATGAATTATAGACTAGAACAACGATTATGTTATATGTAACTTTAGATTATTTGGTAGAAGATTATTTGGTAGAAGATCATCTCGTGGCGGGTGTAATCAATATTTAGACGCTTATTAATGATGAAGACTGGAACTTTTTGTGCTTACATTACACAAGAGAGCTGGAATAGAATGGAGACCATATATTCCCTCTAAACACTTGAGTGACACGGAACAAAATGGCCGCAGGTCTAAAATTTTCTTTTTTCCGAACATTTATAAGATAACGGAAAAAATGGCTCCAATGACTAACAAATTTACTCTTACTGAGTACATCCTATGTTGTTAAGCATTGAATGAAACATTAGTTAAGGTGTACTTCCTCGACTCATAGCGCGTATTAAATGTAATCAACTTATACATCAAGAATATAGATCATCCAGTGACTTGCTGTTGTTAAAGACATCATTGCAAGGGTGTACGGGTTATATGTCAGATTTTATTCTTAGAGATTTGGGGAAAAAGATGAAGGCATTACAGCTTCTCCCTATACACCACACCCAGGGCTCGGCTGTCACATAAGATTATTCGTACACATATTTAGAAATTTGTGCATGGAGCCAATCGTCCGTTTTTTCTAATAACCCCACATTCTAAAGTAACTCCTCTTGCTCCGATCGTCCTTAAAAATCAGTCCTCAGAATAAACGGCTCTTTTTTTTTTCTCTGATATTATAGCCCAGCCAATAACGCACATTTTACCTACATGATACATGATCACGAGACAATGGAATATGAGAAACTTGATGCCGTACGATGGTGTGGATCCTTCTATACGCTGCTAGGTTAGCATAGTGTCTTCAATAATAATAATAAACCGATTTACATGACTTACTCGTTGGAACATGAAACAAAAGCAAAGAATACAAAACCTGAACCGAAATTATGACAAAGAACATACAAAAAGATAACAATACGAAAATTGAAGATTGTTTCTAAATTGCATCCTGAAATTAGACACTGGCCAACATGCTATTCATGAGTACTTAAACCATGATTCATCTGCTAGTTTTTGTATCGATTTCACAATCTCTATATCTTTCTTGTAGTCAAGTAAGCTTTTTTTATTTCCGTGGTTACAAATTTTCATGTTTTTGATTTTATTTTTTTAGCCTTTAGGGCATGGACCACCCTCTTTCCCTCTTTTCTATTGCTTGGATAATCTCACTATTTCCATTTTAGGGAAATGTGGAAGGAACAACTTAACAGTAATGCGCCCCCAAATTTGCGGCTCTGAAGATCAAACAAAGATCGCTTCAGAAAAAAAAAAAGAAATCAAATACTGTTGAATTTGTTAAGCCTTCAAGTGCCGTGATAGCGATAAGACTCATTTTTAACTTTTGCTATCAAAGCCGTACCTTCAGCTGTTACAGTGAAGAATAAGCCATGGCATCCCCCGTTCCACCCCCATATGTTATTGTATTTAAACTTCTTCTATCGCTATATTAAATTTTTTCGCTTGATGGACACATAAATTTTAATTTTCTTTCCTTGTTTTTTTAACTTTTTCATCTAGTTGAATAAGGTTATTTAGATTTTGGTTTTTTGACAGTTTGCTGCTTTCTGTAATTTTTCATTCACTTCTCAGCAAGCAACAAAATTTTGGGAAATTTTGGAAAAATAAAGAAACAGGATGGAAAAAATTAGAGGCATTCTTTCAAAGGAGAAAGCTCCTGAAGTTGAGGATAGTAAAAGATTAGATATTGGAGAATCTTTAGATCCAGTTATTTCAGTACCAAGATCTCAAGAATTCGATCCAGTTACTTCTCGTTTAGAAAAGGAAATTCTTGAGGATGAATATGCTGCCATTATTGTTGAGGATGATTCTCCATATCCAGAAGTTAGAGCTTCTGTGCCTTCTACCGATGATGTAAATTTACCTCAAAACACCATCAGAATGTGGACTATTGGTATGATTTTAACCATGATTGGTTGTGGTATGAATACCCTTTTCTCCTTCCATGCTCCTTCTTTCGCGATTACTATGTATGTTACATCTATTTTAGCTTGGCCTATTGGTAGAGCTTGGGAAAAAGTGGTTCCAAATGTTTCAATTTTTGGTGCTCCTTTAAATCCAGGCCCTTTCAATTTAAAAGAACATGCTCTTGTTAGCATTATGGCAAATGTTAACTTTGCTGGTGGTGCTGCTTATGCCACTGATATCTTATTAGCCCAAAACAGATTCTACAAGCAAGATTACGGTTGGGGATTTGATATTTTACTTATCTTATCTACTCAATGTATTGGTTTCGGATTAGCTGGTGTCACCAGGAAGGTTCTTGTTGAGTCTCCAGCTATGATTTGGCCCCAAAATTTGGTTGCTACTACTTTTTTGACTAATATGCATGTTAACGAAAATCACCCTGCAAATGGTTGGAAAATTTCAAGATTAATGTTCTTTGCCATTGTCTTCACTTCAGCTTTTGTTTGGTATTGGTTCCCAGGTTGGATTTTCCAAGCTTTGTCTTATTTTGCATGGCCAACATGGATTGCTCCAAATAATGTTATTGTAAATCAAGTTTTTGGTGCTCAAACTGGTCTTGGTTTGATTCCACTTACTTTTGATTGGAATCAAATCGCTGGTTATATTGGTTCTCCATTGATTCCTCCAGCAGGAACCATTGCTTCTATTTTAGCTTCGATGGTTGTCATGTTCTGGGCCATTGTTCCTGCTTTGTATTATACCAATACATGGTATAGTAAATGGTTACCAATTTCTTCTTCAGGTTCTTTCGATAGATTCCAAAATTCTTATAATGTTACTAAAATCATTAAACCTGGTACTACTTCTTTTGATGAAGAAGCCTATAAAAACTATTCTCCATTGTTCTTGTCCACTTCATTCGCTATTTCATATGGTTTGTCATTTGCTTCTATCTTAGCAACTTTAACCCATACCGCTTTATTCCACGGTAAGGATATCATCAGACAATTAAAAAGAAAGGAAAAAAGAGATGTTCATAATAGATTAATGGATCAATATGCTCAAGTTCCAGATTGGTGGTACCTTGCTGTTTTCCTTATTTTCTTCGGTATGTCTATTGCCGTTATTAGAGCTTGGGATACAGAATTCCCAGTTTGGGGGCTTATTGTTGCATTGTTGATTGCTATTGTATTCTTGTTACCAGTTGGGGTTATTTTTGCTCTTACTAATATTGCCGTTGGTTTAAACGTTGTTACTGAATTCATTGTCGGTTACATGATTCCAGGTAAAGGTCTTGCTATGATGTTATTCAAAACTTTTGGTTACATCACGAATTCCCAAGCAATTTACTTTGTTCAAGATATGAAATTAGGACATTATATGAAAATTAAACCAAGAGTGTTATTTGCTGCTCAAATGGCTGCTACTATTTGGGGTTGTATTGTCCAAATTGCAGTTTTAAGATGGTCTTATGGTTCAATTTCTAACTTATGTGATCCAAAACAAACTTCTCATTTCACTTGTCCAAATGGTAGAGTTTTCTTCACTGCTTCTATTATTTGGGGTGTTATTGGTCCTCGAAGACAATTTTCATCTGGTCAACTTTATTACGGATTATTATTCTTTTTCATTGTTGGTGCAGTTACTCCATTTTTCAACTGGGTAGTATTACGTAAATGGCCAAACTCTCCAATCAGATGGTTGAACTGGCCAGTCTTCTTCTCAGGTACCGGTTACATTCCTCCAGCAACTCCATATAACTATGGTGCTTATTGTTTAGTTGGTTTAATTTTTGGTTGGGGTATCAAGAGAAGATTCTTCCATTGGTGGACCAAATATAACTATTCCTTATCAGCCGGTCTTGATATTGGTTTAGCATGGTCCTCTTTGATTATCTTTTTAACTCTTAGTTTGACCAATACCGCTGCCCCAAGTTGGTGGGGTAACAACGTTGTCAATAGCACTTTAGAAGCTAACAACCTTGCTTTCATCTACACTCTTTCACCAGGTGAATCTTTCGGACCTTCAAGTTGGTAATTGCTCTACTTGTAAATAATTAAAGTGGAACGTGATAATAGGCATTATACTAATCTATTAGTCTTCAGAAAATACACTTATAATAATATAATGCTTTATAATACAAGCAACTCATTGTAAATGGTAATCAATAAAAGAAATTTATAATCAACTTTTGTCTAGTAGCATTGGATAGAGTAGATGCAGCTCACTAATTATGGCATTGGATAGAGAATATGTAGCTCTATCTTGTCTAATTGTGGAGAGTATGAGCTCTATCTCACTAATTCTCGCGTTTGTTAGGGTCCATGTAGCTCTATCTCATCTAATTACAGCATTAATTAATGTAGATGTAGCTCTATCTCCATTAGCGTTTTGTAAATGGCATTCTCCAAATTCTTCAGATAAATATATAGCTTCACCCGTGGAATTTGTTCTCAAATGTTTTTGGATCTCCTCCCATGCCTTTGATTTGAGCCTTGAAGAAGCGGCGGAAGATTCGAAATTCTGAAAATTTAACACTTCTCCAATTTGGGAGTTAGCCGGAGGCTCTACCAACTTAACTTGAGTATCTATTTTATTTTGCTCATTGCCTAGTATTTCAGACGCAAGTAACATGGCTTCAGACCTGACCCCTCTCATCTTTGAAGGCTTCAAATTTGTAAGAACTATCACTTTTTGATTCAAGAGTTGATCCTGCGACATAAATCTCACAAGTCCTGAACAAACTTGAAGCTTGAAGTCTGAGTCACTTTGGTCCATTTGAATCTGAGAAACGAATAGGGAGTCGGCATTTTCGTGCCTTACACATTCTACTATCTTTCCCACCTTAAGATTTAGTAAACTTGGAGGAACTAGGGTCATCTGTTAGTATCTAGGAATCCGAGAGTTTGGCAGAGTCATTAAGTAATGGAATCACGACCTTAATGCTACTATCAGAAGTGAATATACATAGTGTCATGTTAACATACATTGAGGTTTTACAGAGTAGAATCGACGACAAATAGGTCTTAATGATGCAGAAAACATCTTTATTTACTACATATCCGATATCACACATGTATATCACTTGCATTAGAATAATCGTCTATGGCATCGGTGTGGAGTGGAAAGGTGTCTGAGGCTCGAAGCTCGAGGGCTCAAGCTCCAACTTGGCTCTGTATACCGAACCAAGATGTGCACAGTGACAGCTTTTCAATTTGTCCTAATTGGAGAAGACGCGTCTCATCAACGCTATTTTCGGAGCAATGCGCTTTTAATATTCATCTCCTTTTCATTTTCCAAAGAATTCGTTTAGTTGGTTATTCTCTTTCTGTAATATTCAATAATACTTTTCGTCTAATATCAGGAAAGTCCAAATTATATCATTACCATATTCAATTCCCCTTTAAACGCACATAGTTGTAAAGAACAAAAAACAATTTCTAAGTCAAACAAAAAATTTTCTCAAATACCTTGATATTCCGGTACAAATTGATCCATAATCTTTACCCATAATGGCTAATCTTGTATCTTCTCCAGGAAGAATTCCATCCGATGCCGCTAATTTGCTTCACTCGTCTCAACCTCCTTCATCGATTGGAAGGTCTGGTGCCTTCACTCCACAACATAATGTATTGTTTTCCGAATCCAATCTAAGTCAACATAGCCAAACTCCAGTTCGTGACGAAACCAATAATCTTTCCAATAGAAGAAGAAAAATTGCCGTTGCAAAAGTTATTGATTTAACCGGTGAAAAGGTTCAGGAATCCTTTGAACAATTCTTGGAAGAGTATATCGATGCAGAGACTGCGCAATCCGATACTGAATTTGAAGGAAGAATATACGTTGCTCAGTTCGAAGTTATGAAGACTTATGAATTAAGTACATTGTATGTCAATTATCAACACTTAGTTAGTAGAGAAAATGGGGTTTTAGCTTCTGCTATATTGGAGCAATATTACCGTTTCTCTCCATTTTTAATCAAGGGGTTACGTAAACTTTTAAAGAAATACGCTCCAACTTTGTTGTATACGAGTTTGTTAAATAATCCTAATAACAACCAAGATGACGATAATAAGCCAGACACACACTCAACCACTACTTCAACCTCCCAATCGGAAGAAAGAACTTTCCAAATATCTTTCTTCAATTTACCAACAATCCATAGAATTAGAGATATTAGAACCGATAAAATCGGATCATTAATATCGATCCTGGGTACAGTAACAAGAACTTCAGAAGTACGTCCGGAACTATACAAAGCTTCTTTCACCTGTGATATGTGTTCAGCTATAGTTGAAGGTATTGAACAAATTTTCAAATACACTGAACCAACCGCTTGCCCTTCATGTGAGAATCAATCTTACTGGACTTTAAACGTTTCAAAATCTCAATTCATAGATTGGCAAAGAGTTAGAATTCAAGAGAATTCAAGTGAAATTCCAACTGGTTCGATGCCTAGAACTTTGGATGTCATATTAAGAGGTGAAACTGTAGAAAGAGCTAAACCTGGTGATAAATGTAAATTCACTGGTACCGAAATTGTTATACCAGATATTTCTCAACTTGGTTTACCTGGTATTAAACCTCAATCCATAAAGGAAAATAAGGGGGGTTTCTCTTCCGAGTTGAACTCTGGAATTAGTGGTTTAAGAAGTTTAGGGGTAAGAGATTTAACCTATAAAATAGCATTCCTTGCTTGTCATGTCTCGTCTTTAATTAATAAAAACAACGGTCAAACAGAAGAAAACGAAGACTCAAGTACTTATAATGGAGATGGTAGCAATTCAAATACCTCAATTGAATATCAGGGTGCAAATGAACAAGAAGTCTTTTTAACTTCCTTGACTGACTCTGAAGTGTCTCAATTGAAAGAAATGGTTAAAGACGATCATATCTACAATAAACTAGTTAAATCCATTGCACCAGCAGTCTTTGGTCATGAAGTTGTTAAAAAGGGAATTCTTTTGCAGATGCTTGGAGGTGTACACAAGCAAACCATTGATGGAATTAACTTAAGAGGTGACATTAACATTTGTATCGTTGGGGATCCATCTACTTCAAAGTCACAATTTTTAAAATATGTGTGTGGATTTTCTCCTAGAGCTATTTATACTTCAGGCAAGGCATCCTCTGCTGCTGGTTTGACAGCTGCGGTTGTTAAAGATGAGGAAAGTGGAGAGTTTACTATTGAAGCTGGTGCCTTGATGTTAGCAGATAATGGGATTTGTGCAATTGACGAATTTGATAAAATGGATATTAGTGATCAAGTTGCTATTCACGAAGCCATGGAACAACAAACAATTTCTATTGCAAAAGCTGGTATTCAAGCAACTTTAAATGCAAGAACTTCTATATTGGCGGCAGCAAATCCTATTGGTGGTAGATACAATCGTAAGTTAGGTTTGAAGTCCAATTTGAACATGACGGCTCCAATTATGTCAAGATTTGACTTATTTTTCGTTATTTTGGATGATTGCAATGAAAGAATTGATACACAATTGGCCTCCCATATAGTCGATTTACATATGTTACGTGATGCTGCTATAAATCCCCCATATTCTGCAGAACAAGTTTCACGTTATATCAAATATGCCAAAATTTTCAAACCCAAAATGACTAAAGAAGCGAGAGACTTTTTGGTTGCAAGATATAAAGAGCTTAGAAGTGATGATGCTCAAGGTCTTGGAAGATCATCATATAGAATCACGGTAAGACAGTTGGAATCTATGATAAGATTATCAGAAGCCATTGCTAGAGCTAATTGTACCGATGAAATCACTCCCAACTTTGTGGCTGAAGCCTTTGATTTGTTGAGACAGTCGCTTATTAGAGTCGAAATGGACGATGTGGAAATTGAAGAAGAAGGTGAAAATGTGACTTCAAATCAAGAGCATGACAAAGAGCCTAGAGAGGAACAACAGCAACCGCAGGAGGTTGCCACAACTGAAGATAATGCTGCTGCTGAAAGAAAAGCATCTAAGAAAGAATCTACTGCAATTTCTTATGATAAATATGTCTCCATGATGAATTTATTAGTCAGGAAGGTTTCAGACGATGATAAAGAAGGTGGTGAAGGATTAACTGCTGAAGAATTGGTTCAGTCTTACTTAACCCAAAAAGAAGATGATATTCAAAGTGAACAAGAATATTATACCGAGAGAAAATTGTGCTTCAAAGTTTTGAAAAGATTAGTGAAAGATAAGATATTAATGAGTGTGACTAATAATTTGGATGAATCTGATATACTTCCAGTCCTGGGCTCAGGAGATCAAGTCGAACTAAAGAATACTAGAACGGTCTACATTGTGCATCCAAACTGTGCAATTCTAGACTTCTTTGACCAAACCAGAACTGGGGAGCCAGATCAAGAAACTGAAGATTGAAGCTGTAACAAATAAATATACATATGTGTATAATAGATACTAATAATTATAATTATTTAAGAATAACAATGTCAATAATGATAACAATAAGAATTATTATAACAATAACAAAATAATAAAACGGTAGGATACTTCAATGTTATTAATTTAAGCCTTTTTGGATTTCTCCAGCTTTCTTTTCTTTCCTTTCTCAGCAACCGACACATCACCATGGTCGAGTTGCTTCATTGTCAAAGAGTTGATTACCGACACATCGTTGGCAATGCTTCCGTCGGTATTGTATGGGGTCAATTTCAGTTCCTGCACTAGCGAGCCTTGAACTATCTTATTATTATGGCTCATATCATGGATTTGGAAATTCATAGGGTTTTGGGGAAAAACTTGATTCTCATGTCCAAGTTTCCCTTGTTGCTGCAGATTAGGAAGCAACTGTTGATTATTGGGTTGTAATGGGAGCATCTGCTGCTGTGCCGAAATTCCCACTTGGACTGGCATCTGTTGTTGTAATTGTTGTTGTTGCTGTTGTTGTTGTTGTCCAGTGCCATGTTGTATTAACTGCTGAGATTGATTTCTGTTGGCTTGAAAGTCAACTTTTTCGGATTGTTTCCATTCCACTGGAGTTCCCAGATGTGCACATTCTAAGCAATGGTCAATAAAATACTTAGAACTTGGAAACATTCTTTGACAAGACCTACACCAACCATGATCATCTTTAGAATCTTGCATCAACTGCAGCTTATCTTGAACATAGTGTACTAACTTCAAATGTCTTTTCAAAACGTCTAACCTATTAAATGCTCCTCCATTCCTGTGACAGGTAGGGTCATTTCTCCAATAAGGACAATGGAACATAGGCTCAACGTGAGATTTCGTATGCCTTCTTAAATCAGATTGTCTACTAAATGCCCACTCACATCCCTGAAATTCACAAGCAAATGGTCTCGAAGCAGATGGGTCTGGAGCAGGGCCCTTGGCCTTTGATTTAGTAGGATTTTTCGGTTTAACTTGTGACTGATGTTTCTTTGTTTTGGCAATTTTAGAGTTTGTAGTCAGAGTTATTTGAGGTTGGAACTGTAAAACCGAATAATTTTCAGCAGCAATGCCACTAGGGAAAGGTTGAGATTGAATTTGTTGCATATGTGGCAGTATTTGTACTTGTTGTTGTGGATGGCCATGAAGCTGTTGGGTTTGTTGCAAGTTTTGCAGCTGCAGTTGCAAAGATTGTTGTTGTTGCTGATGATGAGTAGAAGTACTTTGCTGTTGGCCCGAAGCACTCTGTTGTGATCCTTGAACATCTATTTGATCATGAGACGAAATTTCGGGAGGTCCCATCAGCGAATATGGAGGAGCTCCATAGTTATAAGGAAATCTAGGGCTGAAGCTCATGGGAATGTTATATCCCACGTTCTGAGTCGATGAAGAAGGATTATATCCACCATACATTCCTTGCAAGCCTCCATTAGAATAGCCAGTCAGCTGAGGCTGCAATAGTTGCGATCCTTGGTTATATTGATTTGGAGGACTATTTGGGTGCATATGATAGAGATGATGCAGTTGGTTTTGATTATGAGGTGTTTGATTTTGAAACTGGTGCTGAAGCAGTTGCTGTAAGCTCAACAGATGACTTGCAGTAGACTGTTGATGTGGTTGTGGTTGGATCTGCTGCTGTTGTTGCAGTTGTCGTGGTTGTCGTGATTGTCGTGGTTGTCGTGATTGTCGTGGTTGTTGTGATTGTTGTGATTGTTGTAATTGGAGTGATTGTTGTGACAGTTGTGACTGATGTGGTTGTTGCAATTGTTGTGACTGCTGCAGTTGTACTTGTGAGTTCAGTCTTTGTTGTTGTTGTTGTTGTTGTTGAATGTTTTGTCGTTGTATTTGAATTTGAGCTTGGTGTTGCTGTGATTGCTGTGGTTGTTGTGTCAGCTTAGGTTGTTGTTGTTGTTCTTGTTGTTGTTGTTCTTGTTGTTGTTGATGCTGTTGCTGCGGAAGTTGTTGAGCAATGTTGAACAGTTTATCGTTCTTTCCAGAACGAGAAGTAGATCCTGAAGGCATTATGTCTGCAGTAGAGGTTTCTCCACCATTCGAGTGACCAGTTGATTCAGACATGTCATAAAGATTCTCAAAAGGAAATCATTTAACAACTGCGGAATTGTTATAGAAATGGATGAAGCGGAAAGGGAGAAAAATCTGAAAAAAAAAGATCGAAGGCGCAAATAAAATACTCAGGAAAATAAAGATCCGATCTCCGTTCGTTGTTATATTAAGCATATGTTTTATTGGGGACCCATTTAAGGCAGGTTGACTTGAATTTATTCTTGAATATGAGAACTTTTCATCACAGCATTGACATACATCTTTTGCAACTAGCAGTTGACGTATAAAAGAGTGAAAAGCCGCTCTGTGTGAGGATTGTTCACGTTACGCATAAAGGAAAAATAAGACGGAACCGGCGTTGACACAGCTAAAAATATGTTGTTACTGAATGGAGCAATGTAGGAGAGAAAAGCGGGTGAAACAGATTATAACGAGAAATCAAATTAGATGAGATGAAGATAACTTCTGGTATTGTTCAAATAAATTTTTATACATAAATAGAAAGTGATATGCTCTGGTTGAAAAGATGACCGCTGCGAATATTATTTAGCTCTCCTTTCATTAAAATGTCGAATAGTTTCTGTTTTACCAAATTGTGAGGAGTGGGCGTCCATTTACATCACGATCTGAGCCAGAAAATCCGTTTCTAATCGCAAGGCCTGTCTAGTTACATAGAAAATAAATGGTAAGTGTCACTAATTCCATTTATTTCACAAATGTAACATGTGTGGGTGGGTGCTTTTAAAAGAAACATAGGACATTATTTACAGTTGATTAAAATGGGGGAAAGTGTCTAACTTTTGAAAAGAGAACATTGGGAGAATGGATTGGGAGTAATTAAGAGGATGCATTGGGAAGATACATTAGGAGGCGACCCTTGAGAATTCCAGATTGACAAATCTGGAATTTGTTTGAACAAGTAATTCTTAGCATCAAACAAAACAAATTTAATAGGGCCCTTGTGACAGTCAACTACCCCTCTTCAGCGGGTTCCGTAATCAAAATCATGCCAATGGACTCTCAAACTTAAGTTGATGTGAAAATCTCACTTTCTGAATTGTGTTATGTAATCGCAACAGAAAATAGAAGCTTTCTAAATATTCCAGTTTCTTCCGAGAATTGTATACCAGGTAGCCCCCCTTACCTGAAAGCTCCATAAACGAGATCTTGGCAATAACTGGAATAACATCCAGATACATATGAGTAAACTTTCTATATTAACCCCGGTAATACACTTCCATTTCATTATTACCAATTGTTTTTCAAATCATGGTCGGCCAGAAATGTAATCAAACTCCTTTCTTGCATACAAAATCGCATCAATTTAATGTTAGGCTTTCCTGATGTCTTACTCATGGAACTTGAGAATGAAGTGGTTGTAACTGTTGTATGCCGGATATATTACTACAATATTATAAATTGGAAGGGTCTTAGTAATGTTTAGTGAACTGCACGACTTGGAGTACCCCGTAATTTCAATATCTATTTAAATTGCTGTGGTATCGTCATCTTTAGTCGTTTTTTTCATTCTTTAGCATTATATTTTATAAGAATATATCACAACAAAAACAGAATTGATATTACTGTAGAATGTCGGCAGTAAGTGTTACCATTTCAAGCTACCAGATATTCAATAGCTATTTGAATGCTAAGTGGTAGAGTTGAGTTAAAAGAAAAAGCTGCAAATCCCTTCGAAACTACTTTGGTGATACTTACCTGAACTATTCCATTATAACTAATCATTTTTTACTAACTTTTCTAGGCAAACACTCTTAAATGGGCTAATAAAACTGGAGAATTCAAACGTCAGGTTTCTTCATTCCGTAATTTTATCTCCAGTGAACCAGGTGCTAAATTCGCTCCAGAGGCCAATCGTTACCATCTTTATGTTTCACTTGCATGTCCTTGGGCCCACAGAACCCTCATTACCAGAGTACTCAAGGGACTTTCTCTGATAATCTCCGTTTCGATTGTTCATTGGCACTTGGATCAGCAAGGATGGAGATTTATTAATGATGAAGAACTTAAATTGAGAACCTCCGAGGATGACTTCCAATATGGTACAGTTGATCATTTATATAATCTTAAGAGAATTAGGGACATTTATTTCAAAGCAGAAGCTGATTATTCCGGTAGATTTACGGTACCAGTTCTTTGGGATAAGAAACTTGAGACGATTGTAAACAATGAATCAAGTGAAATTTTGAGAATCTTCAATTCAGAATTCAATCTGCTTCTTCCATCAAAATATGCTGAAGTTGATCTTTATCCAGAACCATTACGTCCTCAAATTGATGAATTAAATGGATGGATTTACGATAATATCAATAATGGTGTCTACAAAGCAGGATTTGCTACTGCTCAAGAAGTTTATGACAGAGAAGTTATCAATGTTTTCAAGTATCTTGATAAACTTGAAGATCATTTCAAAAAAAATCAAACTTCTGATAAAAAATCTCAATTTTTAATTGGCAATGAATTAAGTGAAGCAGATATCAGGTTATTTACTACCATTGTTAGGTTTGATCCAGTGTACCATCAACATTTCAAGTGCAACATCAGAATGATCAGACATGATTATCCTTATATTCATAATTGGTTACGTTTACTTTATTGGAAGATTCCTGGTTTCAAAGATACCACTGACTTTGAGCATATTAAGTATCATTACACCAAATCTCATATTAATATAAATCCAAACTCAATTACTCCCGTTGGTCCACTTCCAAACATTTTGCCCTTGGAATAGCAAGCAAAACCGAAAAAACCATCGTCTTATTTAGCTATCTTATGATGTTTTATATATGAATGAAATATTGAAAATGAAAGAAAATTGCGAATGTAAACCTCAATTTAAGGTTTAGATGCCGTAGCATTTATGCATCAATCCGTAATAGTAAGCACATATTTAGACGAGATTACAAACCTGCATAAACTTGGACACGAAATAATTCAGAAAAAAGTAGAAAAATGATTTCGTCTAAATAGGTAACTCTGAGTAAAACTGTTCATTCAATAATTGACAAAAAAAAATTTTCAGTTTCGTTAGATCTACTTTACGTGGCTTTTGTTGAGAAGGTTAATAGACATTATTGTAACTTGAGTTCATTTTAAATTATTTAAAAACCGTTAACAATCTATACTCTACGCAAAACGTTGAACAATTTGAAAGTTCATAAACAAACAAAATGAGAGGTATGTAACGCGTTTAATTTAATTCTACCAGTGCATTAGAATTGGAATTTAGAAGATCATTTGGAGCCTTATAATCAACATAGTATATCAACCATGCTACTGGGATCATCCAAAAACTTTGCAATGATGTTGGTTTGGTTCTTATTGGTGTGTTGGTATCTTGAATTGCTGTTGATTCGAGGATGTCTCAATTTGTCAACAGCCGCGTAAACCATTTGATCACCAACACCAAAACTTTGGGAACCAAGTGACACATTTCATAGGAACAGAAGACTGGGAGACTATATGCTAGAAGATATAATTGATGGTTGAGACACCAGGGGAATTAGAAGAAGAAGAAAAAGAATTCAATTACATGAATAAATTTCCAGTTATACTAACATTATAGATTACAAAGTAGTTGTATTGGGAGCTGGTGGTGTTGGTAAATCGTCAGTAACAGTTCAATTTGTACAGGGGGTATATGTTGAGAGTTATGATCCCACTATTGAAGATTCGTACAGAAAGCAAATTGAAATTGACGGAAGAGCTTGTGATTTGGAAATATTAGATACGGCGGGAGTAGCTCAATTCACAGCAATGCGAGAATTGTATATAAAATCAGGTAAAGGGTTTTTACTTGTTTATTCAGTTACAGATGAAAACTCATTGAAAGAATTATTAGCATTAAGAGAACAAGTTTTAAGAATCAAAGATTCAGATAATGTTCCAATGGTTTTAATTGGTAATAAATGTGATTTGAAGGATGATCGAGTCTTAAGCATAGAAGATGGAATTAAAGTATCTCAAGACTGGGGATGTGTTCCCTTTTATGAAACCAGTGCAATGTATAAGACCAATGTTGATGAAGCCTTCATTGATGTTGTTAGACAAATTATGAGAAAAGAAGCAGCCATCAATGCTGAAAAGAAACAGCAAAAGCAACTTCAAAAGCAAAATGCTGCTGATAATCTGACTGGTGGCAAAACAGTTGAGCAAACCAAAGTTGATAACGATGGAGAAAATGCTAGAAAGATTGGCACCAGACATTCACAATCTAAAAATGAAACCATTGGCAATGAAAATAAAAAATCCAAAGCTAGATGCTGTGTTATTACGTAATGGGCAATAGAAAAAGAAAGAGATAAATTGCAAGACAAAAGATTAACGACCAGGATTAGCTAATGAACATTATTTTCTTTTGTTTTAATTGTGCTCTGATGGCATTTGTTATATCTTTTTTATTACCTTTACTTTAAATGGCAGCATAGTATTATCCATTCAAATCTCCATTAATTAATTTACTTTTTTTTAGGTTGTTTTCTTCAATTCATCGTTAATATCACTAGTGTTGGGACCTTTCATAATCAATTGCTCACATCTGTACAGTGTGCGAATATACATGTTAATGCATATCATTTCAAAAATTGTAAGCAACAATTTTAATGAAGATTCTCATCGTGATGCTCAACAACCAGCAGGTTGTCATGTGGACTGCATTCTGTAACTACTGCGGAAGTATTTTCACAAAATTCACAAGTTTGGTAAGGAGATCAACATTTAACTAGTTAGCTGTAGCTTGGTGGATCAATAATTAAGATAGTAGTTCAATTAGTAGCTATGTAGAAAGTTTAGCTGTTACAATCTTCTTCTAAGGCGTATTCCATTGACACATCAGCGATCGCTTACAACTGAAGTGAAACATGTGAAACATATTTATTTAATAAAAATTAAGCAGCTGCTGTGATTAAGACAGCCAATACTTCTGTTCTTGTATAACAAAGATAGGAAAATTAGAAGTCACAAGTCAGAAGTCAACACTAACATTCAAGTTACAAGATTTGCAAAAAAAATTGGATGTATAGAAAGAATTGCTGGTGTGTAATGATACCCGCGAGATTCGAACTCGCGCCTCCGGAGAGACCAGGACCTTACCCTGGCGCCTTAGACCAACTCGGCCAGAGTACCCAATTCCTGATAGTTATGGATTTGGATAAGTTATATTGTTGAGCCATCTTGTAAATTCTCTAATAATGAAACGATATTTGTTGCTGAAGTGTGAAGCTTTTCAAATGAGCAGTAATCTAAAAAAATAAAGCAAATTGGAGATTGATTAGGTATTGTACAATTACCAAGATGCAGGGCATGAATTAGAAGTATTTTAAGAATATTATTAGTGGTGTTTAAGAAATTAACTCTACTAGCACAATTCTCTGTAATTTTGTTAGTATCACTTGATTGAAATAAAATATTTTAATGCAGTGCTGTGCAAGGAGAATAGAATATTAATTTACTGAGAGATGGAATGTACTTCTACATTCTAGCGTCTAACCAAAAATACATAATCAGGTAGTGGACGGATGTACTGGCACGGAAATAAACTGAAATGACATTTAAGGGAATAGAACCTAAAACTCCTGAATTTATGCCCTTAGGCAATAATAGAGCCATGTGAGTAAACTTGGGTACTATGTTAACAGTCGGGCCGGGAAATCACCGGTAAGATAAATTTCTTAAGGAGTCCCTACCACGCATACAAAGAAAGATGATCCCTTCTCATTGAGTAAAACTTCATGAAATCACATATGAAATCAACTCCAAATCAACTTGTAGATGAAGTATCTCCTCCTTGCAAGTACATCCGGATCAACCCATAATCTCTCTCTCCTGCCTTCCCCTTGAAGCTCTTTTGATCTCAAAATTCAAACTTCTTTCCTGCCCAAAACCCCTTATATCCGCACTTCTCAAGTCCGAAATGTTCCCACGTTCCCTAATAAACTAATTCTAAGTAGCCGACAAGACGCCGTGTATACTCACAAGACAAGTCACTTTTTCTGCTTCCTGGTCTTGCGACAACTGGACATTCCTATTATAAACCTGAGAACAAGATCCTAAAGATCTTCGATCTTTTGTTACTAAATCATCTACAATAGAATCAGAAATCTAAACACACAACTAATCCTTGATCATTTTTATCTGAATTTTAGTTTTCGTATCGAATCATTACTTCTTAACATCGATTCTAGTACCGGTGAACTACTTGCGCACTGTATAACTAATTCAAATATCTATCATTTGAGAACTACAACACGATTCCAAAAATATAGAGAAAGAGCATCAAGATACAAATAATCTAGCGTTGAAAACCCTGAAAGCACTATTTCTTCTACTTTATATCATTCCAGAGAAACCTGAGACGCTTAAGTTTATTCATATCTAATTAAAAAAAAATTTTTTGTCGAGGGACTCTGATAATGCTTCAGAATCAATATATGGCTCCGTGGGTGTCAGGATTTGAAACAACGATTGAATCAGAGTTGAATCAGGATAACAGCTCACCTTTCATAACTTGTCAACTTGCTACAGTAGACTCAGATGGGTTCCCCCGTGTTAGAACGTTGGTTTATCGGGGCTTTCTCTTCAATGATAAAGCAAATAATATTATATCATTGACTACTGACAAGAGAATGAGTAAATATAGAGAGATCTTACATAACGATAAATTTGAAGTTGTGTTTTATTTCTCACACTCGAGAAAACAATACAGGTTTAGAGGAATAGCCAGAATTATCGATAATGAATACAAACCTAAAATTGACGTTTCGAGCATAAATCCCAGATCCATAATAGAAAGAGGCAGAAATTCTTCTGACTCATCAGATGATGATGATGATTCAGACAATGATACAGTATTAGAACTTCCACAAAAGATTGGCAATAGCAATAGTAATAGTGACAACTCAATCCATCGTCCTATTAGTCATAGTGTCATATCTCCATCATTTGCATCAAGCTTACAACAATACAAAACTGAAAATAATTTATCTTATACCAATTTACATGATCTCACATCTGTTGAACTAGCAGCTCCTAGTGAAAAAGAATGGGATGATGAAATTCAAAGGCAATGGAAAGGGTTATCAAAGAAACTTAAATCTTCTTTTAGAAAGCCAATACCAAAGACCAAAATGGATGAAGAAAAGCATAAGATTATCGATAAAATCAAAAGAGGTGTCGACGGTAAAAAAGAAGAATCCGGAATTGAAAACTTTGCTATTATAGCTCTTTTTATTGATTATGTGGATCTATATGAATTAGATAAGGACAGAAGATTTATCTATGAAAAAGATTCGTATCAAATGTGGATGGAAGATGAAGTTTGTCCATAACAAAATTGTACATAGGGAAAGGAAGCAAAATAAAATAAAAGAGAGATTGGATGAAGTTTATAGGAAGAGATCCAATTTGGGGATCTGAATTGTTGAATAGTTATTTCACTTTGAGCTAGCCAAAGTTATTGGACATTTAATTCAGATATGCTACTTTAGGACTTTTAAAATAGAGTGGAAGCAGGAGATATATAGAACTAATACAAAATTTTGCTTTCTAGTTGAATCAACTATTGAGTATCTAACTTTCTTCTACCGTCGTATTCTAAGTATAAGTAATTATAATCTTGAATAAGGTCTTAGGTTGTACTAACGCTATATAGCCAAATCAATCTATTCAAGCAAGAACTTAATTCAAATATAAAATGGTCCCTTGGCCCAGTTGGTTAAGGCGCGGTGCTAATAACGCCGAGATCAGCAGTTCGATCCTGCTAGGGACCATTTTCTAACATTTCTAGGGCGTGTGGCGTAGTTGGTAGCGCGTTCGCTTAGCATGCGAAAGGTCTCCGGTTCGACTCCGGACTCGTCCACTTGTTATTTTTTTGGATTTATTTTAACTTGATTTGTATCAAGATTGAAAGATAATCCTGACTACTACATTGGTTCAAAGTACATTTACATGGTTGCAAACACTGGAATTCAATATTTATTGATGAGTTTCTCTCTCTGTTCTCTGGCGTTCATTTTTTGATTCAACAACCCAATTCTTGTATCCACATTTGTCCAGAATTCATTCTCCTTTATCATCAATTTGACGTATCTTTCAAGTACAATCATATTCTTAATCACCAATAAATGAAAATTTGCATTTAGCAGTTCTACGATCGGCTGATTATGCGAGATTGATTCGAGATCAGTCTGATAATTATGGGTCTTATTCTGCGATGTGCTTATATAATTTACCAATTTGGGAATATCCATAGTGGAAAGCTTTATCAAGTTCTGATATGATTCGCGTATTATAGGGTATTTAGAAAGTATCAATTGCTCTTTGCTTGATACATCCAATTGAACTGATTCACTATTGTTAGATTGACTTTCCAACTCGCTGGCTTCAATCTGTACTTGGTCAACTATGGGCCGTTTTCTTTCCTCCTGGAACTTATCCCATAACTTCAATTCATTAATCACATTATTCAATGTTTGTAGTTCAGTATTATCTGAGTACGCATTATTAAGTAACTGCTTCAACTCTACTATTTGAGTAAGGATATCGCGGTCTTTCCCAGTATTCAAACGGAGCTCTAACTTGTGTATTCTTTCAGACAATGTCTTATATGTCTGTCTGTCCATCTCTAGTTATCTTGGTAATCAAAGGAGCAATTTAGGCAATTAAGGATCACCTCTGTAGAAAGAAACAAATTCAAAGTTCAAGAACGTTCAGTTATCGTTGCGCACCACTTTGTTCTGAGAATGAGACCAATTTATGAGCCAGTTGACAAAAAAGAGAGAGGTTGCGAATACTAATGTAAGAAAGACAGTAACCACTGAATACACTGCTACTGAGGGTTGAGGATTAGCAAATTTGAACCTGTAGATGGCACTACCGATTAGCTGACCTACACCAGCATACAAGATTACTAGGGATTAGTTGGCCTAACAGAACCAAGATTGTTACCGATTAGTTGATCTATATCAGTATCCCTTTCGACTCAACCTCTCTGCTACAAAGTTCTACCTTAAATATACATAGTATTCAAATGCAGAAACAATAAAATTATTTATTCCTTCCATTGACTTCTTCTTAACCGGACCAAAATTGATAATTCTTTGGATTCGATACACTAATTGGAGCATTGGAGATGGATTCTTTGCCATTGGAAATATTAGAAGTTGAATTTGAATCGTTTTCCAAAGAATCTTTATCATTTTGATCCTTTTCAAGTTCATCATTTGATTTAACGATTTCTTGTATTTTCACTGGAGTCAATAAATCATCCAAAATTGGTGCTAATTGAGGTTGACTAACTTTGTATTTATTGATCTTCTCATATTGGCTCCATCTTTCATATAACAATTGCTTTCTCTCTTGTTGATATTTCTTTTCAGTTTCAATTAAATTTTGCTCTAATATATCCAAATGAGAAAATTTAACCGATATCTTCTCTAGCGTAAGTTCAATTATTTGATTTATAAGTTGTACTTGTTCATTGGAAGATTCTTGAATTTTATTATTTGCTGATTGGGTAATCTTTTCTCCAATAATGTGTTTATCTTCACTATCTTGAATTATTTCTTTCACAATTTGTTCAATTAGGTTTTTATTTGAACTACTACCAATCTTATTGGTATTCTTAGATTCAATTAGTTTGGTTAGATATCTATCTTCAATTGGCAATTGTATAAATTTAATCAAACATTCTTCTCTCGATTTAGTTCCAACATATTCAGATATCTTATCCCACAGTCCATTATTGGTATTATAGCTGGCACTATTGTTATTGTTGCTGTTGTTATTAAGTATGCCTGAGTTGTTACCAGATATATCAAAAGTTCCATAAATCTCAATTGCTTCCAATAATAATAATAACTCTTGTTCTGTCCATTCTGAACTGGTGGTAACTTCTTCCTTCAATTTAACAAAATCTGAAGAATAAAAATTCTGCGGGAATAACCCTTGTTCAAAACAGTCGACACAAACTATGGCAGCGTTATTAGAAGTAGAGTTTGGATTGGAATTGTAAGATTTGACTCTCATATTATGGTATCTAGTAGTGGTACAGTCTTTCCCACAAACATTACAAAAGAATTGGACTGTTGTCACTGCAACTTTTTTAGTAAGATCAGATCCCTTTGTGTAAACGTTACGTCTGATTTCAAGATTCAAAGGAATCTTTGAGTCTGAATCGATATTTTCAACTTTAATATTTTGGGGAGTTGTTGTGGTGGTGGTTATAGTTGTACCGGTAACAGTAGGTTCTTCCTTTGGAGTAACTATATCTTCCGGTAAAAATGGTACAAGTCCTGTTGGTGTATCCAAAGTGATTTGAAAATGGCCCGCATATTGAGGTCCAACAGTACAAGATTTAGTACGGGGATCGATTTGATAATTGATTAAACCCCATTTTTCTAAAAATTGATGAATTCTAATAATTGTTGTAACATCCCCAGCTAAGTTTCTACGAACTGCTGTTACTGTAAGATAGTCAAGCGGATTAACTCTATAAGCGTTTATCATAAAATCACGCATATCTTTATAAATTTCGGGAGTCTTATAAACTGAGCGGACTTCCTCAGGTTTGTTATTGAAAAAATCAGGGAACAGCTTCTTTTCAATAGAGTGTATATCATTAATATTAAACCACGCAGCATATGATGGAACTATTACATGCTGTTGTTGTTCAACTAAATAAGTACGAGATCTTTCTTGAAAGACGAGTTTAGAATTGTCCAAGTCATTTTGTTTTGCAATGGCTTCATCATTGTTTACTTCTTCTCCCTTAAGGGAATTGTTGTCTTCCAACGGAGTAGCAACTGAAGATACGGGTACTTCAGACATTTATAATAATAATCAAGTTGATAGCAATGAGATAATAGTTATCCTCACAGAAAAAGAAAAAAAATGAACCTAATCAAAAATAAGATCTCAGGATCTAATAGATGGTTATGGCTATAGGTTAATCCAACAGCAAAAAAGGGCAATAAATCAACGATAAGCTCTAATATGTGCAATTTGCGAGACACCTCTGGTGTGACTTGAATGCTCTATTATAAATAATATTCACTAGTCAAAGTGATGATTGATTAGATGTAAAGGGTGTAGAACGCAAAATCAAAAACAAAAAAGCAAAAACAATTTGAATTTGAATAAGTCGAACTTCTCCCTTAAAGTATAGAATGTGTGGACTTAATTAAAGTAAATTCCAGAATTTCTCAAAGTTTTAGTAAATGAAAAAAAAACTGAACGCCGATAATATATTCAAAGTAGTGCCAAATGATAACCTGCGTTTACTCGATCGATCCTATTCTGAAATGTTCTGCCAGTGTTTTCGAATGTTTTCTGAATGTCAATTTGTATGGAGTTGAAATTTTGTTCAATTTCTAATTTTCGCAAAACTGTCTATATGTAGGCCACCAAGCTTAGCAGCATACGCTCCCCAAAAATCTGGTTGTTTTTATCTGCAGGACATACGCGTCTCAATTTTGTTTTTTATTTTGCAATTTGAGACTTTTGTGAGTCTTTCAGGGCTCTCAAAGCGTTTTGATTGCAAATATTACATTCAATCAATGTACAGAAAGGTATTCCGTTCTAGGTTGTTTTTCTAATTTATATTAATATTTGGTGACCATTCATAATGCCACGAGCTGTATCCGAAGATCCAGACACTTCAGTTCTAAGAAGATCGTCACGTAATGCTCTGAAAGTGAAGCAATACGTAGAGTCGAGTGACAGTGATAGTGATAGTGACAGTGACAGTGATCAACAAGAAGAAGATGAATATGTTGAAAGGAAAGGTTTAAAAAGAAAAGCCAGAACCCAAAATACTAAAGGAAGCAGTCCAAAGCGTCGTAACATCTCCAAGTCAAATCATACTCCAGTATCGTTAAGATCAAAGCCAATAGATTTTGAAGAGAACTATCTTTATGAAGCACTTTCTCATCCTGAAACATCAACTAATGAGCTTGCCCTTGATTGGATAGAAGCCTACGAAGAAAATAACGATAATGCTATAACTACCTTGGTCAATCTTTTACTTAGGTGTTGTGGATGTGTTTATTTACTCCAACCCCATGATATCACCAACTTGGAATCGGCCACTGAAACGGTGGCAGAAGTTCAAATTGCCTTTGAACTGCAGAAAACTCACGAATATCCCTTCATTTCAAATCATAAAGATCTTAAATTTTTTAAAAAGAATGTATTAGCTTTATTTGATGATATAATCCTGGTTTCACATGAGAAAGGGTTGTTATATAGGGAGGAGAATCAAGATCAAGGTCAAACATCGAACTCGTTAAGCACAGAATTGGTCAGTAGCATATTCACATGGTTTTCAACTTTTAGTACTTCTACAATAAGACCTTTGAGATACACTTCCACTGTGATATTACTATCAATTCAAACTAGACTTTGTGAGGTGGTGGTATCGGTGGTCAAAAACATGGAAAAGAGCCAAAATCAATTGTCAAATTTAAAGAGTAAAACGAAGAAACGTTCAAAAGCGTTTGAGAAAAAATCTGAAATGATAACAGAGTCGATCAAGACTTATCATAAGCAAATGGAAACAATATACCAATATTTTGAAGATATCTTAGAAACAATATTTGTTCATAGATACAGAGATATAGATTCAATAATAAGACAGGAATGTATTAGAAGTGTTGGAGATTGGATGATCATTTATCCGGAAATATTCTTTCAATCTTCCAATCTTCGATATTTTGGTTGGCTTCTTTCTGATCCCTCTCATATTGTCAGATGTGAAGTTGTCAAGGTTCTTTTGAAATTATACAGAAACTCAAAAAATATTAGTATCGGCTTCAGACAATTCACTGAAAGATTCAAAACACAAATGATCAACATGTCTTGGAAAGACAGTGATCTAAATGTTAGGTTGCACTTAATTAGTTGTTTGATTGAATTGCAAAAAATTGGGTTTCTTGATGAATCCGAAATCATTGAAATTCTGGCCCAGATATTTAATTTATCAGATTCTTCCAGTAATGTAAATGATAACCATTCCCTTAATGAAAGAATAAGACTTGAATTGGCTAAATTCATCGATATCCATAATAATGATTCAATTAAAAGTGATCTTGAAAGATACTCAACTCAATTCGTCGACAATAATACTAATCAAGGAAGTTCTATTGATCTTGCAATGTGTCTTAAAATCGGATCCTTGGCAAAACTCGTACAGAAAATGAAGCAGCAATACACTCTAGTTAAGAAAGATGCAACAGTTGATGATTTAAGTGTCTGCAAAATCTATGAAAAGTTATATCTTTTACCTCGTTTTTCTAAACATTGGGAGTTCCTCGTCAAGTACCTATTATATGACTTTTCATCATTCTCATTTGAAGGTCTAGACGACCAAGAGTTAAATGAAATTAAGAATGTATTGGAGATCAATACTAGCGAGGACAAATATTACTTGTTAAGTTTTATTCAAGGGTCATTGAATGCTTTAATAATAAAGAATAAGCAAGTCAAAAGAAAAGTATCTAATGACGAAGAAGATTGGAGTTCAATATTATTGAAACTAACAAATTATATGGTCCCTATTCAAAATATAGTTATTCAATCGAACAGTGAAAAGCAAATAATCGTATATCTAAATCTTTGGACGTTATTGTTGACTGAAACCACAAACAAGCAAAACATATATACTATCTTTAAGAATCTTAATCAGGAAGATACCTTCAACAAGTTAATTGAAGGATTGTTGAAATATTATCAGACTTATGAGCCGAAAATCGCCGATTCGAAAGACACGATAATCGAGAATTATGATAGATTTTTCAGTAAGCTACTCATTGATTACAACAGTTTTGTTCCCAATTTTTCGATTACTGGCACTCAGTTACAAGCTCAACAAACAATTGTGAATTCAAATATAAGATTAAAAGTTCAAGACTTAATTCTGGAATTAGTAGGTGAAATTAACCATATACTTGAATCCACTGATACAAATATATCAGATAGTTTTCAATTGATACAGCCCATCAAGACCTTGAAGAAGCTAGCAGGTCCCATATTGAAGTTGAACAGATTGGGAGAGCATATTAACTATAATGACTATGCGCATAAGAATACTGCTGGTAATGAGACATCTTTAATTGAATTGACAAACCAAAAATTGAACAAACTAAATTTGAAAGAGTTCATCAATCAATCACCTAAACACTTTGAGGAACAATCAAATGATATTATTAATTCGGTGAGGATTATGTTAGATTTCTATTTGACTTTGAATTCGTGGCTGTTGGAAGAATTGATGTTTACTCAAGTTCAGTCAAATTACAATCTTGAAACAGTATTTGAAGATTTTGATAACATTTCAAATCAATTGACTCACATGCTTGATTCTGTGTTTAACTTGAAAGTGAATCTTGAAAGCGAATCTGCTGGGTTGCTTTTGAAATCTATCAACAATTTGCAGACTTTGATCGAGGCTAAGCTTATTGATTTGACTGTGTCGATGAAAATATTTTACATCAAATACAATCAAAAGAATGAGTTTAGAGGTTTTGATGAATTTTTCAATACTAGTTGCAGAGTATATTTGAAATCCAAACTTCTGGAAACAATCCAAAATCAATTATTGGATACGTTCCTTTTCAAAGAGGCAATATTAGCGAATCTACTTGATGTTGAACTTGACAGAAATCCAGAAGAAGATGTGAATTTTGGTATAGTGAGTGACCTGGAAGCAGACCTTGATGACGAAATTGAAGATTCAAAATTTGATAAGGATGCAAGTGATGCAGAGGATAATTCTGAAGATGAAGATAGAGAAGATAATGATATCACGAAGATTAATCGTTCTCATGCTAGAGAGAACTCGAAGATTCTTAAAATTCAAGAGAAGAAACAAAAAAGGATATGGATAGCAGAAAAGGATCTATGTGTCTTTACGATGAAACTATTTACCTTGATAAATCTTTCGATTGTCAGTAAGAGCTTTGGTAACAGATTGGAATTGAATAGCGAAAAACTTGAAGGGTTATACAATAGGATCATAAAGCAAAATAAGATGAAACAACTCGAATATGCTCGTAATCTAAGTGGAAATACAGCATCCAAGAGTGCTAGCTCGAATAGCGTTCCATCAACATCCCCAACTATTGTAAGCTCAACAGGAAATGACAGTGACGGGAAAGAAGTCAATGAGACTGAATTGTCTGGAGCAGAAGAAGAGGACTTGGTTGAAGACGATTTTCAGAGCCAAGCTAACAAAGCTGTATAAGATTTTATAATCAGTTCAAGTTGTTATGGTATTATGTTGTTATGGTGGATAATAGTGAGTAATGCTTCGAAGTTACAAAATGTGATAGTCTTACAGTCTTTTCTACATTGTGGTAGTTATAGTGTCTCTGTCATATATTTGAATTCATATTTATATGCTTACAATGAATCTCTTTTCCTGCCCCGGTTCTTCAGTCCCTCAAAGGAGACTTCGGATATCTTTGAATCCATTAGTTCCCCACTAACATGAGATTTCAAAGGAGTATGGAAATCGATAATCTCTGGTTCTTCTGATAGTACACCAGGCTTGGAATACAGAAGAACTGGTACATTTGTACTGGTCTGAGGAATGAATTTATCGTTTTTATTCGCAAGTTTGTTTGTAGGAGTTGCGATAGTTGTAGAGCTCTTGGTTGAAGTGTTGGAGCTGTTTGATTGTAATCTCTTTATTGAAGATGGCACCGATGCAATTGAGTCCTTATCACCATCCAAGAGCTGATTCAAGGACGATTCTTCAAAAGTCTTAAAGTCAACTGCAACATCATCATTTGAAAGGATTCCTTTATTCGGTACCTTCTGAGTTGCTAAGAGCGTACTAGTAGAAACCACCCGAGTTGGAGCTGTAGAACGACCATTTGATGGCAATGAATTCTGGTTATTGTTGTTAGTGTAGTCAAGTTCTGGCATACTATAGTCATTTTTCATTATCTTATTATTGATGATATTTCTTAGTGGTAAGTGAGATGGACTCAAACTTCTCGAATGTATGGACAATGTCTTATTTATCAACGTCGAGCCTTTATTTTCACTTTTTGAAAACGATTGCATGAACTCCTGACTACAGTCATTAACACGGTTACTATCAACGTGTCTTTTTAGACATCTCTTTCTTGCTTGGGTTAACCGTTTTCTGATATCTACAGCAATGTCTTGTCTGAAAACTTTGATTAGCCCATGTTGGTCAGTGGTGACAATAATGTACCCTCTCTCGATTGGTTTCTTTGGTGAGGTCTTGTTGTATCTTCTGGCCAAGTCGTACATTAAATCATCCGATAATTCCAACAATTTACTGGTTTGAGTTGGAGCAAAAATAGCAACGTTAACTTTGGAATGATGGGCATGGAATGAACTATAGCTGTTGTTCTCGTTTGAGATGTATTCTGACTTTATCTTATCATCCTCCAAGAACTTCTCGATATTCAACTTTTTGATAATTTTATTATCATTCAAGATCTTGTAGTACTTCTTGTGCTTAGCATGCAAATCACTGAGTTGATGTTTGCTTTCAAGAAGAATATCAGTAAATGCAAGTTTCAATTTATTGTTGATAATTGAATTGTTATTTTTCCATATATAACACCAATGATCTTCACTACCTGATATGATATATTTATTATCATCACTCATAGAAGCACTAATAGAGGAACTATTGTTGCTCAATCCTTTGAAACGGGTAACTAACTTCTGTTGGAAAGAATTAACTAATCGTATTTTGGAGTCATTGGTGGTGACAAGAATATTCCATTTATGCATTGGGTCCAAGCTTTCAACTTCGTTATGATCCTTATGGGTGGCATTTTCATTCTTAAAAGTCTGAGTAAACTCTGCAACACTCAAATTCTCATACACTTTGATTCCAGTTATCTTTTTGCCATTTTTGTGATGAAATGGGTTGACCAAGAATGTCTCTTTGATTTCATACCGATGACGAACATGTAAACCTTTGGTGTCTAATGTGAATAATGAACCATTGAACCCTCCTGCAAAACATGACAATCCATCTGGTGTAAATGCAACTGCAGTGATCAATACGTCATCTCCCAAATAGTTGATGTATGATATATTATGTTCAAGAATAGACCATAATCTCAACTTATTATCCAATGATCCACTCAAGAAAAATCGATCGTCTGTAGGGTGAAACTTAACGCTTGTAACAAAATCTTCATGAGAAAAAGTGTCCAAGCAATCTGGTCTATCGACATGCCAAAGTTTAACTGTTCTATCCATGCTTCCAGAGATAAGAAAGTTGTTTTTGCTCCAATCCAAAGATAAAATATCGTGAGTGTGTCCACGGAACACTCTGACTGGCTTTTGATGGAATACTGGAGCATAAGGGTATATGTCGTTTCTCAACCCTCTTCTTTTATTTTCATCCATATGTCCAATGTTATCTGATCCTGCAATTGTAGTTGATGAAGTTAATGCTGTACCGGAAGGTGATGTTATACCCCTTCCCAATGCTCCTGGTTCTCCATTTCCAATTCCTCCAGGCAAACTGGACCCTCCTGATGCTGGTGTACCTCTCATTCCTCCATTTCTATTTATTCCATTTGGTGTCATAGCAGAACCTGAAGAAATCTCATCCATTTCATGACTTTTATATTCCAATCTGGCCAATGGTGATGATATAACTTTCCACACCGTCACGGTACAATTCCTCCCCGCTACCGCAAGATATTTACCATCTCTGCTAAATTCCATAACAAAAATTTCATTTTTGCTTGTTTTCAAGTTTTTATTGTTCTCTTCATTTTTAGAATTTTCCCTTCCTTGTTCGATTCTTTCGTTACCAATCCTACTCTGATCTTCAGATGGCTCAACGTTTTCTTCGGTGTCCAATTTGGGCCAGAAGTCTTTATCGATAATTTCGTTTGAGACCAGGTCGTGATGGACTTGAGAATTGTCAGCATCCTGAGCAGTATTCAATTCTTGGGCAATAAATAATTTATTCACGATGGAAGGTGAATGTTTCTTCTTTCTACTGATTCTTATGTACTTTGGTGCAAAAAAAGAAGCATAAGTAAGACCAGACCAGAGCAGTTTACCTTCAGACGAAGAATCAATTGGAGATCCATTCAAGCCTAGTTCAACTTCATCATTCTCATAAAAATCTTCAAAAGCAGTCAAATCTGCTCTGGAAGCCAAGATAGACGAAGATTCAATCGAATGAGCTAACGAAGACACTGAGGAGACATCAGAAGAATTTTGACTTGTATCGTCATCGTCATCATCATTGTAAATACTGGAGTCATCTCTGTCAAATACATCATCTTTGATGTATACCGTTGAGGAACTTCTAACTCTATTCTTTCTAAGGATTGAATTCTTTCTCAGTCTTCCTTCAGGAGTTTTGGAGCCTGAACGAGACGAATGGTTTTGTTTTCCCATTGGGCCAATACTAAGATGTTGGCCATTTGCTGACCCCGATATGGAATCCGAAGGCGATCGATTATTGTTAGATTGACGTCTTAATAATTTATTGAAGAACCCACTACTCTTGCTTTGGCTGCTATCACTTCCAGGGGTTGGAATATTCACTTCACTGCTACTCAGGTTAGGGGTGTTGCTATGATTATTTTTGCTGGTGGTGCCATGATGGCTAGAGTTGCTACCAAAAGAATTGGAACTAGCACTATGAAAAGCAAGAAAGTCTGCACCTCTCTTCTTAGATGAAGGAGGAGTAGTTAATTGTGCCATCACTGTGGTCCTTATGAGTATTTGGTAAATAGGGTGGAATGGTCTCTTCACTAACTTCTATGAGAAAATAAGAAAAATCGGAATTAGGACTTAATGAAATTGGGCGAGACAATACATATGTATATATATATATATATGTATGTATATCACAGACCACTTTTATCTTTACTAATTCAGTCTATTCACGATGTTTGCTTTTCTGTAGATGGTATTGATAACCAGGGTTTACAGTGAACTGATTCTGGATATTATTAATTGATAGGGTGGAACGACAATCTTAGAATGAGTTGAGCATAAAACGAAGCTTTGTAAAAGGCGAATGTAGCAAGATAAAAACCAAAGGGAGAGAAAAAAAATCAATAAATCTGTGCTGAAAAGTTAAACCTAAATGTTCTCATATGGCCCGATCTTAAAACAATTGCATCCTCAAAATTGTAGCAACTGATCACATTACATCTAGAAACGATCAGGAAGTGATCAAACTGCGCCTAAGATGGAACGCGGTGAGCGCGGAACAGGACAATTAGTACCGAGAGGAGCGAAGAGAAATTAGAAGGAAGAGTCGGAGAGTTGGAGCCAACGGAACAAATCAGATCCACTGTTGGTTGGTTAGTTAGATGAAGTGAAAAATTGATTTGCAAGAGCTGGAAATGGGTGTGGAAAAGAGATTGTAATACAGATGGGAATAGAGATGGGAATAGAGATGGGAATAGAGATGGGTATATTGAGTATAGAAGTGTATTGACTATCAATAAAAGTTATACGGGTTTAGTGTTGTTCGACCTAATCGCTAAGGGGCTTGCTGTAGTAGTTAATTTTGGAACACTTTGGGACACTTTTAGGACACTTTTAGGACACTTTTGGGACAATTTGAAGACAATTCGAAGGCAATTTGAAGGCAATTTTGGATCAGTTTGGGGATAATTTTGGGACAAGTTTGGGACAAGTTTCGTGTGAGGATTGCGCTTACATTGGTGAGAGGTCTGTAAGGGCAGGATACTTGGGTAGATTGCGACGTGGGTCAGATTGTGAGGAACGAGGAACATGAAGAGATGGAACATAGAGCCTCATGGATGAGTGCAGCGATGGATGAGTAACAATTTAAGCATTACGTTGATGAACTAGTTGTGATTTGCAGAACTCAAATCGTGGAGAACTTGTGACTCTCTCTGCACTATATCCTTATGTCTCTCTCAACGGGGCCAGTTTCATCTGGCTCCCCCGTTGTCACTTTCTTGGTTCGCTAGAGAAATAAATGCGGTAGCTCTGATTCAGTCTTTCTACGCTATTGTCAGTACTGGTTTCAAAGTCTTCCCCAAACTAATCGCATCTCTCAACTCTGAACGGCGTACTTAACTTGCAATCTCTAATTTCCATGAATATCAATAATAGTCCACTTTACTTACATTTCTATATCCAAATCTGGAAATAGCACACATCTGGCATGCTAACTGCTTTTACTTGCTTGCCAACAACTTCGCATTCTCTTTTTTCTTTTTCTTTTTCTTTTCTTTTGTATTTTCTTGTCGCAAACAAACTTACTTCTCTACTGATTACTAATTTCATACTTCACTTCATTTATTATATAAAAACTGTTATCAATGATTGATCATGCATTTCTCTTTCTCTCTACCTACTCATTTCTTCTTCTTAGACCATTCTAAATGTAAAATTAAAGAATGGTAACCCTTTCCATTTAATTCATTCAAAGCTCTTTCTGCTAATCCTTCAGTAGCAAATGCAACATATGCAAAACCTCTTGATTCGCCAGTTTCTCTATCTCTAACAACATTCACTCTTTGTAATGGTGCATATCTTCCGAATAATTCATTTCTCAACATATCTTCATCAACAAACGAATTCAATTGTGAAACTCTCAAAGTTGTTGAATCATCTCTTCCATCTTTAACTGGTAAGTTACCATTTGCATCTCTTCTCATATGTCTTGGAACATACTTACCACCAGCAGATAATTCGTCTTGTTCGTTTAACTCTGGATTGGCTTCTGCACTTCCTGGTATAGCTCCTAAAGTATCCTTGAATGGACATTTGGATGTAAAATGATCTCCTTCACAAGTTCTACATCTAATTCTTTGACTTGATACAACTTGAGCCTTTTGTTCTTCTTTTTCTTCTTCTTCTTTCTTTTCGATTTCTTTCCATGAAGTTCCTAATTTCAATTCAACTTTTTCTCCTAATTGTGTAGTTCTGGTGTCTGGTCCTGGAGGAGTATTTTGTTCCTTCCCATATTTATGCCAGTTTTTACGAAGAGCAATCAGTGGATGTACTCTTTCTTGAACTTTCACTTCTTTAATCTTTTGAGTTATTTTAACTTTTTGACCTTTGGTATTAAGTCTGTAACTGATAACGGTCTTGGTTCCATCTGGATTAGTTGTTACTTCAGGAGATGGGATTTCATCTTCAGCATCTGCCCAAGATTTGATTACTTGAGTTGACATTCTTTGGAGGTGTTCTAGTTGGTCGATATGGATAAGTGCTTATAAGATTTGCAAATTCAATACTTTATTCTATACTAAATCAAAAATACTGTGAAATACTGGATTGTATATATTTACTTGAACCAACAAAATTCGACGTCTTGTCTATATAATGTAATGATGAATAGGATCCCTTCTTGAAGTTTGCAAACACTTTTGATCTTCGCTGAACTTTTCATGCCATTTTTTAATGGGCCGTGCACTACTTTTCTATATGTAGGAATTCACGCTGTTTTCTGTTTGTGGAACTCATTGAAACTTTTGGAAGCTTCGCCAAGATTTGTCGTAGGAACATTTATGGGGCGGGTAGTTTCACATTTCGCTCGCTATTTAGTGGGAATGAAGTAGTTAAAGGTTCGCACAGAGAGCAAGAAATATGCTATTCCAGAGCGAAGTGGCCCCTAATTCAATTTGAAACACCTAAAAATAGCCTCCCCTTATTTTACCATTGCTTATCCCCAAATGTAACTGGAAATGCTTACTCTCTTAAAGTAGAAGCATCCAAAGCAGCACAACAACATCTGTTCATTCTTCTCCTTTTTTATTCAAATATTTCCTTCGATTACTTTCAAGATTAATTTGACTACTTCAGGGTTCTTGTATACATCTTCATGTAAACCCCAATATCCCCTGTATGATAATAATTCTGGTAATATTTGTCCAGACTCCACTGTCTTACTTCTGAGTTCTTTCTCAAAATTATCAGTCTGACGAATAGAAAGAAGTTCATCCTGAAATGATTGAATAGTTACTATCTTATCACAGTTGCCCAAGTTTTTCAAATAGCCATTGGTAGCATCAGTATAATGCTTTTCTGAAACAAATGCTTTGTCAATAAAAGAATTATACTGGGGATATTCATCAAGTAGATCGGGGATATTATAAATTCCATCTAATAAAAAGCATTCCTTAATGTTTACTTTGGGAGTCTTGTTGGAACTGCTGTTACTGGTGGTATTAGTAGCAGTACTAATGATATCAATGTTAGCAATACTATCAATATTATCATTTCCTGCTACATCCTCTAACTCTAGTAACCCCTTATGGACAACCTGATTGTCAAATAATTGTAATGTCAATGTAACCCCGACTGAATGGCCAACAATAATGATTTCTTTGACTCCATAATGTGAATTCAAATAATTGAGGCCCTCTATAACATCAATTATATGATAAGGATGTTTCACTGCAGGCGATAAACGATAATTAATTCCAAATTGGTTGTAAACATCTATTCTATTCTCTTGTATGTACTTCACAAATATGTCATAATCATCGTAGGTATTCAGAGGATCAACCCACGCACCTCCATGAAGAAATACAATATTCTTAGAATTGGTCTTTGAATATTCAAATACCCTTACCGATTGTAAAGGATCCTTGCCAAATTGTTCCATATCTCTTTTCTATCTGTTGACTATATATATATTTATATATATGTACTATCTTTTTTTTTTTGGAAATATAATTCACTAAATAGATAAAGTTGTCCTCACCGCTTACTATGGTTCAGCTTCATCAATTTCCAACTGGAAATAAACGAAAATATACGGCCATATTATTGCTTCTTGTTACTACACTGAAAAAATATGAGAGGGTTCGCACTTGCGAATATCTATTATTTAACCTAAATTAATAAATTGCTTAATCATTAAATCATTAAATCGTTTAGTCATTATAATCATTATAATCGTCACTTTCTTGAGTTAGTGTATTCTATAGTTCTGTACTGTAGTTTTGAATTCTCTGCTTTATGGTCTATAGTTCTATATTCTATCATATATCTTGTATCTTACTATCATCTATCTATCTTTGTATCTCTGTATCCTGTATCCTGTATCTCTTGTACCTTGCATCTTGTATCTGGTATCATTATTCAACCAGCATTCTCTAATTCAGGGCATCAGTACTCAATAACACCGGATTGAGGGTGTATGTAAAATCAAGTACATACAAATCCGCAGGGACCATTGTTTCCCAGCCCTAACTAATCCGGAGCTTAGTCCATACCCCTTTACAAGCACAATATGTCTCGTATGACACTTTGCTCAGAGTTTCAATGGTACAACAGTAATTCGTCAAATCTGTTGATGCAAGTGTTCAGTTTGAAGTGAGTTATTTTTCAAAATTTAAACTTCCAAATTTTATGTTTCAATTGTATCTCTCGATTGTAATCTCTCAATCTGCCCTCTTTACAACCCTTTACATTACTTTCGTTTTTCTTTTATAACAATGGTAATCCAAATAATAGATCCACAACTAAGAGAGGCAGAAGATTCTTTAAAATCACTCAACTAATAATATTACAATAATCGTCCAATAATAATAATAAAAACATACTTTAAACAAACCTTGGGGAGTCACTTCACAATTTTAAAACAATATTTCAAAATAATTTAATACCCTTTACAACATATTTGGAATTGAATTCAACAAACTTTTTCATCATTTCATAAATTTCTTTCCTTTTCCTTTCCATTCTCTCTATAGTTCAATCATTTTGAATTTAAATTTTCTTTTTCAAATTTTCGAAATCAATTTAATAACGAGAGGGAGATCTGTCACGGTTGTAAGATTCTCTTTCAAAACCACCTCTATCTTCACGGTCAAAGTCACCACGACCACCTCTGAATCCACCACGACCACCTCTATAGTCACCACGACCACCTCTGAATCCACCACGACCACCTCTGAAGTCATCTCTGAATCCACCACGGCCACCTCTGAAGTCACCACGACCACCTCTGAATCCACCTCTGAAGTCACCACGGCCACCTCTGAATCCACCTCTGAAGTCACCACGACCACCTCTGAATCCACCTCTGAAACCACCTCTTCTTGGTGGAGGTGGAACAAATGGAGAAGTATCTTCTTCAGCAGTAATGACAGCACCTTGGAATTCAGCTTCGTTTAATAAAGGAATAGCAGTAGATAATTCTTCAGCGGAAGAGAATTCTAAGTTACCGATAACATCCCCGGATTCGTAATCTTTAAAGACTTTAGCAAAAGTTGGAGCAAATTCAGTTTTTTCTCTGACAAAGTCTTTGAAATCTTGCCAAGCTGTACCTTCTGGTAAATTGTTAACTTTAACTCTAAATTGACCACGAGTATCTTCTTTTCTTTCACGAGCAAATTCAACTTGTAATTGTTGACCTTGGAAATCAGTGTTTTCTAAAGTTTCAACAGCCTTCTTGGCATCGCCAGCATTTTCAAAAGTAACGAAAGCAAATCCTCTCATTAATTGAACTTCTGAAACTGGACCAACTTCAGCAAAGTGTGCCTCAACTTGTTCTTGTTCAGCTATAAATTGTTAGTATTATTGCATATGAGATGATGAAAAAAAATTTAATGGATAGCTGCTGTGTAATCAAGTTTGTTGGCTTATATGCGAGAATTTCTGTAATTGTTGGCAATTTGTTTGGTAATTGTGTGACGACCCGCAAACATATTTCATGTAACTAAATATTTATCTCTTCGATGGTTTGCCACTTCGTATACAAAAACAACTCCCACAACGACTCCCACAAACACCCACCGACTAGATGGAAACTCACACCAACTTAAAGATGAGGTACATACTTTCATGACCCAATGGTCTGACGAAAATCTTATTGGTTTCTGACATAGCAGTGTAAATTTATAATATAAAAGATTAATTATATCAAAAGAAAGAAAAGGGGAAGAGGAAGGTTTATATTTTCAAAATTAGTGCGGTTGTGAAAATTAAATTTTCGATGCTATCGACGTTTGCGACATTAAAACCACACGTTCGTATTGTTAGGGGCGGGGCTCGCAAGCAGACAGAAATTATGGCAGGAAAGGAGGCGATGGGCAGGCAAGTTGAGCGGGTGTGTGGATGTGTTGATTAAAGAAATTAGGTGTAGGGATGTTTATGAACTACTTGTAGGGCTGTCAAAATGGTTGTGAAAGATGGAGCCTCGATGCATCGTGGAGATCGACAACGAATGGAAGAGTTAGATAGAGGAACCAAACAATGTGTAACAATAAGTAACAGTAAGTTTGGTTGATAGAAGCTACAGATAAGAAGGTTGAAAATTTTTGGAATATAAGCACAAGAGTTGAATTATGATATATACAAGGGTTGGCTTTGAAGGTGACATTGATGGTCTCATTGAGCGAAGGTCTCGGCTTAACTCTCATTCCCTTCCAATGCAGTTAAGGTGAGACGCTCCCGACAATTTCGGTGTTATGCTAAGGGGGCTTCATATGATGTTAGTGTTGGTATTAGTGATAGAATTAGTGATAGAATTAGCGTTAACATTAACATCAATGTCTATTTCAATATATCAATATTATACACTTACATCAAAGTCTGCATCCACCTTGATACCTCAAAAGCGAACTCTCTGGAACCTTTTCTGATTTTATCCCTCTAATCTCTTTTCCAACGAACTTGTCCCGGTTGTCTTGCATAATATATTCCTCCCACTTCAATGTTGGTATTCCATTGGTCAATATGCGAACACAAGGCGGTTCCAAATGCCAACTCTCTAGGAATCTTAGTTTCATCTACTTTAATAGTGAATCCATTCACTCCATTTGGAATAACCTGAGCAATTCTTTCTCTGACTTCAGATTCCTTCTCTCCTACATTATGAACTTTTCAAGCCATTTACCTTTACTGGTCCATTGATATGTGAATCCATCAGCCAAAGTAAACATTCTATAACTATCATTTGCATCCACTCTATGATTTATAATATGCCAACCAAGTTCAGATGCTGCTACATCTGGAGCTCTAATTAAAAGCACATTGGACCGTAATCCTGCTCTAATTGCAGCAACTGGTTCATCTTCTCCATTTTCTCCTGTACCTGAGATTGAAGAAGAGTACATTTTATAGACCCCCTTTACAGCTCTGGACCTAACAAACCAAAATAACTTTTTCCTGGATCGTTGGATCCTAATGGGTTCTTACCCTTATTTGTGTCGAGTACATCAAATATTTTTGATCCTGATCCCAATCTCTTGAGGAGAACGTACTGAGATATGTCGGTTGGCATTTCCAGAATCGTAGGGATATAGCGAGAAGTTCTGTGATGAGGATGGAACAACACTGCTTTGGCCATAACCAATGTTCTCATGACTGGTGAAAGCACTAGTTCAATTGGCATTTTTAAATGAGATTATGAATGAGGATTTGCAGCAATGAGGAGACGAGTGAAGGCGAAGATTTAGCGGCCAAAAGTAAATAGCAAGAAAAGAAATTTACTGATAAGTAAAGAAAGAAGTAGAAGAAAACAACTTGCAAATTATTGAATGGTAAGCTCAAAAAAATGTATCCTCCTTTGCAAACTTAAAAGGGTGTGTTATCCTTTGCATTTGTTCAATTGTAGATATTTGTAGCATTTGCAGTCAGCCACAAAAATAAGGATTTTAGTGTTTGTGCAAGCAGAACTCCATCTAAGTTGAACTTTTGACAGCTTTTGATCCCTTGAACGCCTTTTGACAATTGACTTGATGATTGTGTTTTTTTTTTTGTCCTGTCATTATTTGACTTCTACTTATTGTATAGTTCTTATTGTTTTTCATTCTTCCAAAAAATAGTTTTGCACCAATTTTCTTAAAACTAGGAAATAAATTGCTTATGATCCAAAATTTGAACTGCCCAAAATATAACAATGCATGATTCAGCAAAAATCCCCGATGTAATAGAAATCAAAAAAGTGGATACTGAAACCCTTCAAGTTACCCTTAGCTCTAAATATTCAAACCCCATAAACTTGTGAGAATCAGGACACCTAAGATGGTTTATCTCTACAAATTGTTCTTTCTTCACAGTTGATCCGATATAGTGTAATGGCTATCACCCGGCACTCTCCATGCTGAAATCCGGGTTCGATTCCCGGTGTCGGAGTAATTTTTTTACATTTCTTAAGTCCCGCCCTCCATTTTTTTGTGCAGGAGAGAGAATACCACGATGCTCTTCTTAACAGTTCGTCCGATATAGTGTAATGGCTATCACCCGGCACTCTCCATGCTGAAATCCGGGTTCGATTCCCGGTGTCGGAGTATTTGATTTTTTTATGCTGTGACGCAGAACGCTTACGATCTCTTCTGTCGTCTGCTTGGACATTTAGACTAACTGGCCATGAATGAAATTGAAACATTTCAGTTAAAATTCTAGAGTTTTCTACATTTTTACTGCTTTTGAGAGGTACCTGTTCATTTATTCATCAGACTTAGGCAATTCCTCAAATTCTCCGTATTAATTTTTTAAGTCGTAAAAGACTCTAACACAAGCTGTTGCAGAGTGTGACATGAAATGGTGTAGGTGACTATGTGGTAGGTTGTTGCAGACTATGACATGAAATGGTGTAAGATACAACATCATAGACGGTTACAGACTATAACACAAAAGGCTCCAGGACTTTCTCTGCACCATCATCCCATCATTTTTCACCTTTTCCTTTACTAATTTTGTTAAGAAAGTTCTGTTCGGATCCATAAGCAGCACAGAACCTCGCCGACTCTTGTAACCCACAATTTAAATTGTCATTATTATACCCGATCAAATGCTCACTATCTATGCCTGTAGAAGAAGTTGATTTGTTACTCTCGTCCTCTATTGTAAACATATCTGGAAACTTCAATATTTCTTTCAATAGATTCTTAATATTGATTATTTCAACTGTTTTATCTGCCAATGAGAATGATAATGTTAAAATATCATCTTTACTTATATCGTTATCATCAATGATCCATGAGGATATTCCATTTGGTATTAAAACATTTGACGCTGCACATATTATGTTAGGGTATTTTGAATTCCATGCCAATATATCAATATCAAACGAAATCGATGAACTGATGTACCCAATCTTATAAAGCGAACGTGATAGGTCTCCATCAACTTCATGTATCAAATCTTTAACGATTATCACCAAATTTGGTCTGTACATATTTACCCCACATCCACATTGTGTCAAATGAGATCTTGCAAATCCAACCCAGATTTCTCTATTTTTCGGTATAAGATTACCATTTCCAGATTTAGTTAACATGGAATTAATGTTCATCAATTGAGTACCTCCTCTAATGGGTCCAACAGACGAATTAACAGCCAATGTTGGATCCATTTTATATTCAAATTGACATAGTCCATCTTCTAGATCACATTTCAATAATTCGAAATCCTTCCACCTATAAACAAAATTTATTGTGGTATCATACCCTCCACTTTTAATTCTATCAAATTCACTAACAAATGGAGTCCAATTTTTCTGCTTTTTTTGTCTTGGAAAGTTATCAAATTTCAATTCTTCTACTCTATGGTAAATCTTTGAATCGTCGTTTAACTCCCTTTCGATATTGTATTTTCCAAATTGGAATCGAAATGGATAGCACATAAACATGGATCTATAATGGGAATAGCGCTCATTTTCTGGATTTCCAATTTGTTTGGGTTCATCCTTGTTGTAAACTCTGAAACCTGAATTAAATATAATCAATGGCTCTTCAATTCCAAACCTATTCTTAATAAGCGTTACTCTTGGATCTTCTGGCCCATAAAATCTATTTTCTGTTACGTCATATTCATGGAAAAATGGAATACTAAGGAATCTGGGGAATTGTAATAGTTTGGGAAACTGGTCGTCTTTACTTTTATCATATTTGTCTGTCTCTGTGCTTTCTTTATGCACTTTAGGAGTTGTTTTTGGAAGTATGAATGGAATTTGATTTAATTCTTTCCAATTTTCATCGTACAATTGAGCGTATGTCAAAGAAAGAAGGGGACTATTTCTAGCAGCCTTAGGGGTGTAGATGACCCTTCTAATCATAAAATGGACCCCATAATCTTCTAGCCACACAGAACTTCCAGCAAATTGAAACCAAAATTTTTCAATCTCGTTATTTTCGAATTGATCTTTGATATCATTTATAAAATGAGGAGCAATTTCCTGATAATATTCATTGGTCGGTATCTCCTTTATGAATTGCTTTATTACTGATTTTAGATCGATATTAAGACTCTTCTGTTTATTGACTTCAACAATTGTCTTCTTTAGTAACTTGGTTCTGCAATCTTCCAAATTTTTCAAGATTTCCAGCTCAATGTTCTCAGTACTTGAATAGAGCTTTATCTCATGTTGTTTGAAATTGGAATCATAAGTTAATTTAGGTACTAGGCTACCGTTGTATATTTTAAAATTAGTCAAATCGATAGTTTGTAAGTACTTCTCCGATGATGACTTTGGAAGGACAATAAGCGATCTGGGTCTAAACGTTGAAATTATAATCTGCCCTATACTGAAGTAGTGGAATATTATTAGTATAATGACAGTTGTTGATACTATCCTTAGATATTTCATTTTGATATGCAAGTAATACGATAGCATTTTAGGACTAATAATAAATAAATGAACAAAGTGGTAAAGGAATAATCAACTGATCAAATAATGGTAAAGGAACAATATAATAAATCGGCATATCGGCATATCGACAAATGAAAGAATTGAAAGGTTTTGAAAAAGATTGGATTAATTGATTAATTTGAGTGACCTGTGTTTGAACGGTTATGAATTGGAAAAGGGGGATTTAGGATTATATCGTTTTGTTAAACCAACACTAAAATTAATCTACGGCAACTCTAAGTTTAACTTCAAACCCGAACTTCAAACGTAATGAATGTTTGAATTACTTTGTCAGATAAATATGCTAGACGAGCCAGTTTTTATTTAAAAAATATATTCACAATAACTTTCCTCTTTGTATCTACCACTTAATGCTATGCTGATATTGGCAATTATTTATCACTCCTGCTTTGCAGCAGGGGTACTAAAGAATTTATTGTATATGCAGCGCCAATTAAATAGCCAATTTCGCGCTTTGATGTAGCAATAATTGCAACGTGCATGATCCAGGTTTGCTTGTGATGGGGCCACATTTGGAACGGCTTCTTCATTCAGCCTGTAAGTCCGTAATTTCTGGAAGCACTGGGGCTGAAATTAATGTAAGGGATACTGGATAACAGCTAATTGGTTAGCTGTATGGGTTTTATTTGTAAATGTCACTTAACAGACAAAGAGCAAGCTGCTGCAATATTTTTAATTCATACTCTGCCGTTATAAAATGGTTATGGCTTCTTTTCCTTGTTGCCTTCTCACGTGGGCCGTTCCCTTTCATTTCTCACTCCGATGACTCCGTTCGAAATTAATTTACTAAGGTCAGGGTTCCAGCCCGAAGTCATGGCCCCATACAAAATCTGGGGCTTATATGCCTTTATTAGGGGACATTCAGCTGTTAGTCTAAGGCAGATGCTTGAGGTTGATGGTTAAGTATCGATCTGCGCAAGAGAGTATAATAACTAATCCTACAAAATACTTTACCATGACATGATAGACCACAACATGCTACACTACAGCATACTATGTGGGACTCATGACTTACTATGCTCAACATACTTTGTTGAATGCCATTACAAACTGTGCTGAATCTCTCTATGCTACAGAGTATGTGCCACAGCTAACAGTGCCACAATATCCTACTTGTAACACCATTCCCCATAGTCTTCTGTCATACTACACTTCATCATTCATACTACACTTCATCATTCATCACAACTTCATAAAATCAATTCTATTGATAAGAATACATATAATAGTTTTCTCTGCTGGTGATTAGCTTCTATATTAAGATTCACTTCTCTTTACTGATATCTAGCTTGCTCATAAGTTCACTGGCAGATACAAACTTCAGATCAAAGTCCTGTCCACTCAATGAAGCTTGGGACTTTGACTTTCTAGTGGATAAGGAACTTTTATCTAGCAAATTTATAGGAGAGGTACCCTTGGCATCTTCGGGGATTCCATCACCAATGTCGAGTTCTTCTTCATCGACTTCGTCTTCTTTGACATCGATATCATCATCGATATCATCATCGATATCTTCTTCAGCATCGAAATCTTCGTCAGCGTCGACATCGATATCATCTAAATCTACGTCTACCTCAGGACCATCCTTTGCCTCTTCGTCTTCATAATCTTCATCCTCTTCTTCATCATAATCATCTTCATAGTCATCTTCATCGTCGTCAACATCATTTCCATCCTCTTCTTCATCAGCGTAATCATTTTCAGTACTATAATCATCATCATCATCTTCTTCATCGTAGTCATCAGTATAATCAGACTCATTGCTGTTCCTAGTCATGCTTTCATTTGGAGTAAAATATTCTTTCTTTAAAGATCTCTTTGGGTATTCATCTGCATCTCTTCCAGAACCACCTTTTCCTGACTCATCTTTATCACCCAGAATCATGAAACTCTTAAGTGGGGATGTAATTGAAGACATAGACGAAGCTATTTCCTTTGATGCTAAATATTGTTTACCATTCTTCACATCCTCTTCTAGTTTATTCAATAATAATGAGTTGGTACTACTTTTGCCAGCCTTATTCCTATCGGGTGAAGTAAATGATCTAAGCGAAAATGTCGAGGGAGACTTTGGTTCAGGAAAGACTGAACCAGGTCTACTGGGGCTGTTGATAGATTTCTTACTAGAGTCATCATCATCTTCAATCTCACTCAAATCGCTCAAATTAGGTATAGGTTCTCTCCAATAGTTTACATCGTTATATCTTTCATCAGTCTTGATTCCAAGTAACCTACTGGTTTCATCATTTTGCAATTGAGACTGATTTGGATATTCATCAGGTCCACTTGAAATACTTCTTGCACCATCAGGTGAGCCAGGGCGAAGGAAAGTTCCACCACCTGAGCCATTTTCTCCATTTTCTCCTTCGATTCGATTATTGATCATATATTCATTAAGTTGATTATTATTCCAATACGTATTGGGAACAGATTTTAAAGGAGGAAAGAAATGATCAACCAATTCCCCTATATGCAAATAAGAAGATTTAACACCTGCCAATTCCAATAATTCCATATGAACTTCACCATCAGGGTTTATAGTAAAGATTCTATGAGAAGGTATTTGGACTGATCTATAACTAATTGCATCAGTGATTCTATTGCCAAATCCAGCATAGAATGGGGTTCTTTCATCTTCATCATTATCAAATTCATTCACATTGAAGTACAAGTTTTTGATATCATTCAAACAAGACATTTTGAAAACTTCTGGCTTCTTAAGAATTACTTCTCTTCTGAGCGCAGCCATAGTTCTATCTGGTGATAATATAACTGGACCGTTTGGTAGCTTATTGCCATCTTGAGTTATATTTCGAAGATATTGCCTTGTTGTGTCAGCCTGTCCAACCGACCTGGCCGTAAGATACATTATATTATACCCATTATTCCTAATATCCAGAAACAAATTGGCAACCCCAGGGTGGGTCCAATCTCTTCCTAATAGATTTAACACATGACCTAAGGCATCTGATTTGGTAATAGTACCATCTATATCAGAAATTACTATTGGGGTACTCCATTTCCAAAGATATAAGTTTGAAGTAGTTTGACTGGTTCCTTCATGAAGTTTGAAAATAAGTTGATTTTCTCCATAATGTAAATTCATTTTCTTCAATTGATCGGAGGTAAGACGAAGAGTCTTGAAATATTTTTTCTTGTCAGCAGCGGAGTTTTCTTCATCGTCATTTTGATTAGTTGAACTCTCCAAATCTGAATAGCTGTCTAGATCTGAACTATGATCGAATTCCTTTTTCTCAGATTCATCCTCGGGAGTTGCTGGTTTAGAAAGGCCATTTTCGGTATCCACATAACCATCACCTTCCTCTTCTTCTTCATCATCACTATTGGCGACAATCCGAATATTCCCATCCTTGTCTTTACTAATTAAATGACTCCATTGACTCTCATCTACTGGTGAATCTCCATGAAGCTTTGCCATTTCTTCCAAAAAGATCTTGTTGAACAATTCATCGGAGCTATCAATATTTTTTTGAGAATTTGGTTTATATCCATCCATATCTAACACCATATCACCGTTCACATCTATCTTAGAAGGAATATTAAGTTGTTGAGTTATTTTTTTGGCATTTTCAAAGGCAATTTTCAGCGCAACTGCTCTTGGAGATTTCGGATAACTTCCTAAACTTCCAGGGGAACTTGGAGAGCCTGGTAAAGACAGTGTGAGTTCAACTTTGTCTTCAAGATCAGTTTTCGTTATTGTAGGTGAGTGGATATCGATACTGGTAATATTGCTATTATTTAAAGTGATGGGGTCAGGTTCATTTGATAGATTCAAATCCAAAGTAGATGCCGCTATTGAATCATTCAAAGAAGTAGAAGTGAATGCAGTTTGATTATTACTTTGGGATTGGGATTGAATTCTTGGACTACCAGGAACACTACCACTTGGGGAACTGGTAGCAGATACAACTGGAGAAGTTAAAACACTCTTGGAAAGTAAGTCAGCACCAGACTCTTTATCAATTTCAAACACAAAAGATGCTTCACCACCATCACTCAACTTCATTGGCAAATCAGTCTTTATTCCATTCACATATACATCTATCTTTTTCTGCAGAGGTTTTATGATTTGAAATTTACCAAATCTAACGTGCCATGGTGAACAATGAAAGGAACCATCCGCTTGTTCAATAACGATGATATCAATTGCACCAGAAAGAGTTGCGGGATTCAAAGAATTCCACTGGTTGTAAACATAACCTCCTACTTTTCCAACATATTGCATTATCGGCGAATTTATATGAAGATAATGTTAAATCAAGATGGTAAATGTACTAAAGGAACTAAACTGACTCAAATCTGAAGTTGATATAATTTCTGCCTAAGTAGGAAATAAATCGGTGTGCATACAGCAAGCTTGGTGAGAATGGGCTGAAAGGAGCGTGAGAGAGAAGTTGATGTTGAGGTGTAAGGTTGTAGACAGGATTAGAGCTCGCCGTTTAGAAGGGAAGATTCCCTAACTCGAGAATGGCATGGTGTCAAGTAGAGAAGAGATAGGAGAGACAAAGGGAACAGAAAAAAAGGAAAAAAGAATAAAAAAGAAAGAAAAGAGAACTTATATTAAAGAGTGAAATGTGAGAGATGTTGTGTTCCTTTCTAGAGAATAGAGGAGTTAAATTCCTTTCCTAACTGCTAAAAGCTTTAGGAAGCTTGTAGTTAGAGTGTTATAGACAATCACTCTTCTGGTCGAATTCGCATATCATCCCATCGTATAGAGAGGATTAAATTGAGCCAACCGTGTACTAGAAGTGTATATAAATCTAAAAAAATTTAAAAATCAAAAATACATCCGTACACCCAGATGCAGATTAAGTTAGGCTACCCCATCTTTTGGGTCTCTACAAAGAAACAACGACATACAAACTCAATGATATGAATCAGAAACTTTGTTTTGAGAACAAAGGCCCCGATGACTGTACCGAAACAGTTCAACTCAGAAACATTCTTATTACTCAAGTACTAAAAAAATGATCTATCAAAATTCAATCCGTGAAAATTCAACCTCTGAAAATTCGGTGTGTGAAAATTCATCTGTGCAAGTCATCTTATGACAGTAAGCTCTAAAATTTTAAACTAAATAAAGTCGGATATCTCCGACATGGTATGCTCCACTGGCACCCACAATCGAAGTAAAGAACTTTTAAAACTGTTTCTACACCTTTAAACACCCACACATATTTCCCTCCGTAGCTAATTAAAACATTCCTCTCCACCATACCATCACTTAACAATGAACTATAAATTTCCCACATCCTTTTCTCTTTAAAAAATATTCGTGCTACCTTCATTAAATGATTAATTTATGATATTTTTCTTTATCATTATCCAATCATTATCTGTCCTGTGACGTTATACCTGATCTACCGTCCTGCATAAAAAGAAATCTATCCTAGAGGTGGCATCAGAAAGCATGTGATTTTGGTTTGTTGGCTTTGATGGTAACTACAAGCAAAATTTTCGTTTCCTGAAATCATATATAATAAAGGATTGCACAAAAGTTTCAGGCAATTTTTAAGTTAACAATCTAACGAGTTTTTCAGTACAAGTCAGTATTTAATTTTGTTTTGTTTTGTTGGTGTAAAAATTTTTAATTTGACCTTCTCTTCATTTTACTTGTGCTTGTTACTTTCTATTCTCTCAAACAGCTAAACCGCCAGAAATTCTGCTGATCCCGTGACTTTCTTATCCGTTTTGTCCTTCGGAGATCTCCACAGTTTGATTTTTATTTTCAGCTTTTAGTTTTCTTTTCTTTCATAACTCCTACACCCATAGTGTACCAGAGAAAAGAACCAAAACAACATCTGGAAAGAAATAGAGGTAAATACATTAGAAGCTGTTTCATCTATAGAAATAGATCCCTCACCTACTCGCTCAGAGCTAATCTCAGGAGCCCCAAATTAAGAGCCTTCAATTAAGCACTTCCGACCGTCCAATATCCGAAATCATCATCTGCATTAACTGCATCTCATCATTTAAAGATTCTAATCCACTTGTCATTCCATTAAATTAATTTACATTTATCACATCAAAAATGAACTTTTACGAATCAACTGAAAAAGAGATCGACTATCCAGCTTGTCATGCTGTTAATGGAGAAAAAAAGGAATCTTTGGCAGCTTCCACTGATTCCCAAACTTCCTCTGTCGTAGGAGAATTGAAGAAATCATTTTCCATGTGGTCCGTTTTAGGAATCGGTTTTGGTCTTACCAATTCTTGGCTTGGTATTTCTGCTTCCCTTATTACTGGTATTCAATCCGGTGGTCCAATATTGATTGTCTACGGTATTATCATTATAACGTTCATTTCATATTGTATTGGTATCACGCTTTCCGAACTTTCTTCTGCAATTCCTTCTGCTGGTGGTCAATATGTTTGGACTAGAGTGTTATCCCCAAGAAAGTATTCATCTTTTTTAGCATACCTTTGTGGTTCGTTTGCTTGGGCAGGTTCTGTGTTCACCAGTGCTTCAATGGCCCTTTCAGTTGCTCAAGAAATCATGGCCTTCTGGACTTTAATGCATCCAGATCATATCATGAAGAGATGGCAATTATTCGTCATTTATCAGATTGTCAATGTGTTCTTGATCACTTTCAATTGTTATGGTAAATTATTACCATCCATAGCTAATGGTGCATTGTATGTTTCAGTGTTTTCATTTATCGTTATTACTATAACCGTTTTAGTTTGTGCAAGAGGCAATTATCAACCAGCACGTTTTGTTTTTGTCAGTTTTGAAAATGGAACTGGTTGGTCTAGTTCTGGTATTGCATTCATTGTTGGACTTGTTAACCCAAATTGGTCCTTCAGTTGTTTAGATTGTGCTACTCATTTAGCAGAAGAAGTCGCTCAACCAGAAAGAATCATTCCAATTGCTATCATGTGTACTGTCACCATTGGATTTGTAACTTCATTCTGTTATTCCATTTCAATGTTTTTTTCAATTCGTGACTTGAATTCTGTTTTAAACTCAGTTACTGGTTTACCAATTTTAGATATTTATTATCAAGCTTTGGATAATAAAGCCGGTGCTATTTGTCTTGGTGTTTTACTTTTACTTACAACTTGTGGTTGTACTATTGCATCCCATACTTGGCAAGCAAGATTATGTTGGTCATTCAGTAGAGACCATGGTTTACCATTTTCCAAACATTTGGTTAAAATTGATCCAAAATTGGGAGTTCCATTAAACGCTCATTTGTTTTCTTCATTTTTCGTTGCCCTCTTAGGATTATTATACTTAGCTTCCAGTACTGCTTTCAATTCAATGGTTGTTGGTTGTATCACTTTCTTGTTATTATCCTATTTGGTACCTACTGCTTGTTTACTTGCCAGAGGTAGAAATAACATTAAACATGGTCCATTCTGGTTAGGGCATTTAGGATTATTTGCCAATGTCATCACCATTATGTGGTCTATATTTGCATTAGTTTTCTTTTCATTCCCAACTTTTATGCCTGTTACTGCCAATACTATGAATTATTTCTGTGCAGTTTTGGGTATTTACCTTATCTGGGCTTTAGGATATTGGTGGTTCCCAATTGAAGGTTGGGGCTGTAAGAATAAGTTTGCTGGAGGTAGAATAACAGACAACGATGAAGAATTTCCTGACGTTTGTTTATAATAGTGGTTTTTGTTTGTATTTTTTTTGGTCAATTATATATTGAAAAGGGAATAATGGCATTTTGGTTCGTCTTCAAAAGTTAGTTACATAATAATATTTTTTTAATTACATAGAAAGTTAGAGATTTAAAACATAATAAGTGTTTTTGTAGGTTTGAACACCGAGAACAAGAAGACATGGACTGTTTCAACTGGTAATTTCTTCCAAAATCGTTTCAATAAAGCTAGAAACACACCCATTATTGTTGGTTTTTTAGGGTCATCTCAACTACCAATGGGTTCATCGCAACATCAAACAAATTCATTAACTTCAACTTTGATTTGTAATGCTTCTTTGAATAGTAATTTACTGTACAAAGGCATGGTCTCGCGCCTAAAAGTATACCGGTTCGCAGAACCTCTCAAAATACTACATCTAATTACAATTTTGTATGAACCTTCTGACACCTCTCTTTCATGATTATCCAGACAAGTTCTTAAAGATCCAATGTTCTTCTCTCCAACCAGCTATCGCGACTAACATGAAAAAGCATCCGTACGAAAGGCGGAAGAAAGACTCCAAAAACTGGAATTCTACTCCCATTTCATAAAGAACACGTTGTTGCACTGTCTATGTGGTGGATTACTTTTGGACAAAGTTAATGAAGAGAAGATAAATTATGAAAATCTTGCATGAGAAATGGCGTCAATATATAGTAGAGGTCGTGCAGGATACAGATATTGAGGTCTGTTAGTCCGGGTAATAGATATTGATAGAGAAGAGATAATGGAGCCCTACTCTGCACACTTTCTGCTTCAGTCCTCTGCAGGCTCTGAGCTTCAAGGTTGTCAACTTCAACTTGACAGCTTCTACTCATCCAATTGAATGAAAATCAAACAAAAACAAGAGGAACCATTCAATATGGCAATTCTAGATTTTTGGTAAGAAGATGCCAAAGCTAGGAAAAATAGAAAATTCAGTGTGTTGTTCATCGATCCCTATTCTCTTACAGATTTTATGTATTCATGTATTATACCTGCACAACACTATTTCTTTCCGTAATTAAGTGATTATAATGCTCAGATGTGATACAATTAGCACCTTTAAATCAACATTTTCTTTCCTTGAACTTTTATTGCTGTATCATCAATATATAAACATATACAATTCACATGATGTAATACTATCTATCCAAACAGGTCGAGTAAACTACATGCAAAACCTAATTTCAAATCCGGGTAACATCTCTCCGAACCGTTGAAGCGATGATGGAGCCTTCTTCAGCTTCTGCTCAGAGCTGGTCTACATACACAACCGAATCGAAAATCAAATAACAACAAGAAGAACGACCACCAACCCTATTTGCAAAGAACAAGTTGGAGACCAGAACTTGCGTAATCGATTCGGAAAAGGGAAATAGGGTGCAATGTCTTTGTTCAATTCATTCAATAGTGGATCGTCTGGTTTTGGTACTGGAGAACTGCAGCCTCCAAACAATGCACAACCTCATTCTTCAACGACGACCAATCTATTCAACTCAAAATTGAATACAACAACGTCCAATCTCACAACTCCAAATCCTTACAGTGAAGAGAACTCAAATAAATTACTTAAAGATCTTCTCGATTCAGCAAGTAACTTCCCCAAATCAGATCTTTCAGATCTTGGATCTATTCACTTAACAATCCCTGAATTGCAGAAAAAAACCAATTTACTTCGTCATCAATCTCAAGCTACTCCAAGTTCATTCACTAGAGCCCATTATCTACTCGCTTCTAGTGGAATTTCTGCAGACGATATTGAAACCGAATTGAACAGCTTAGGCACTCACGAACGTCCGGGACACTTTGGCGGTGGGTTTGTTGGAAATAAGCAAGGAATCGAATGGAATGACAATAACTTGAACCACAAGACTCATACCAATCTTGATACTTATCTCAATAGTAAGAAAGATGAGAACATTTTATCAGCAATTGAACTGTCATTGTCGTCCGCTTCAAATGATTTTGACAAGTTCATTTCGAAGAACATTTCGATTGATTGGAAAGTTAGAAAAGATCAATTGAGGAAGAATTTTGGTATAAACAATGGTACTCTTGAAAACTCTTCCAAGTCATCCTCGAAACCTATTACATGGAATATGAATATTTCAAATAATTATAATATCTTATCGCCATTAAGTTCAATTCCATCCACTTCATCATTTTCAAAACAATTCACCAGAGAAAAATTTGAAAGCCACGCTCAAATAATTTATCAATTGAACGATGCAAGATTGAATTCTTCATTTTTTCCACTTGCCATGGGTTTTGAAGAAATCAACAAATCAAATTCAGATCTCAAATCAAGACAAGTTGGCGACTCCTGGAAAATTGTTGTGAATCTCACAGGAGAGAAAACTGCTAAATCCAATCAAGAACAGAAGTATTATTCGTCGTACATTTTAGGTGAAAATGACGAATTGAATAAAAATTTGATAAAGACAAGCAAAAGCTATTTGGAGTCTCAATTCTACGATTATATTGATCATTTTTTCAACAAGAGCAATAATGAAAATGTTAGTACAACCGGTACCAATTCGTCTTCAGGTGGTGTATCTGGTACTGAAACCAATATCGGAAGTAATATAAGTCAGAAGTTACCTCCTACCAATATGAATAAAGTAATCAACTTTATCAACAAGATAACAAACAAGACATACATCGAAAAGAATACACTTTCTATCAACGGAGTGCCGATTTGGGCATTGATTTTCTATTTGTTAAGAGCAGGATTGTATCAAGAAGTATTGGATATCGTCCAGAAGAATTCAGATTCGTTTAACAAATTCGATAAAAATTTCCCAATTTATTTGAAAAAGTATGTCGAGATTCACGACAATGGAGATATTGATATGCTCCCACTTAATTTAAACGAGAGATTACAAGGGGAATTCAACCAACAATTTCAATTCATCAATGAGACCTCAGAAGATTCATATGATGTCTATAAATACGTTGTGTACAAGATTATTGGAAAATGTGATTTATCAAAGAAAAATTTACCTGAGTCAATCAATCTTAGTATTGAAGATTGGATTTGGTTCCATTTATGTTTGATTAATGTAACTGATGATAGTTCGATCAGTTCCCAGGGAACTTTTGGCACCTCTAGTGGGTTTGATTCAACATTGAAAAACAACGAATCTCAATTGATCTTTGGCAATTACTCATTGAATGATTTCCAGAAAAAGATCCTTCAGTTGGGCCCTAAGAAGTTTGACTCTTCATCAAATAACCCTCTATACTTAAAGACATTGGTATTAGTTGGATTATTTGAAAACGCTGTGCAATACACGTACGAGTACATCAATGAAATAGATGCAGTTCATTTAGCTATCGGGTTTTGTTACTATGGACTTTTAAGAGTATCAACTAATTACAACTCCAATGATTTGATCCAAAGTACCTCGACTGGGGAAACCAAAATCAATTTCAGTAGATTATTGGGTAGTTACACCCGAACCTTCAAAATATCTGATCCTAGAGTTGCAGCGCAATATTCGATATTGATCGCAATGTCAAATGGAGGGGAATCTGTAAAAGACATCAATATATGCCACGAAGCAATAAGAGAATTGATTTTAGTTTCCAGAGAATTTGGCATCTTGTTGGGTGAATTAAATTCATTAAATGGAGAAAGAATTCCAGGATTGTTGGAGAAGCAAAGAAATTTGATTTCATTGCCAAATTTAAAAGAATTTTATAATGTCATAATCGAAAAATCAGCTACCAGATGTGAAGAAGAAGGTAGAATATTTGATGCTTTATTACTTTATCAATTGGCAGAAGAATTTAATACTGTTATCTTATTAATCAACAAGTTATTAGGAGAAATATTGAGTACCACTGAATTAGATAAACCGTTGATTCAATTTGGTAATTACCAATCCATTATCAAAGATCAAAACAATAATAGTAAAGGTCAACCAATCGATACTATTGATAATAACATTATATTATTATCTAAACACATAATAAATATATTTAATAGCAACGTCCATATTTTGGAAAAGATTGATTCTTCCAAAAAGGATACTTGCGATATATTATTGAAGATAGTTGATATAAGAGAATCATTTATAAATAAAGATTGGGATGCAACTTTGTCAAGGATTATAGAATTGAGTATAATTCCAATTGAAGCAAATGCTGACTTGATAACGATAAGAAACTCAACTGAATTGATCCATTCTTCTTTTGATAGTAATTTAATCAAGGTGATTCCTTCTTTGTTGATTATTATTATGACCAGCATATCACAATTGAACTATAAAGTATTGACTCAGAAGTATATTGCTTCAGGAAATCAAAAGGAAGAATTGGAGAGAATCCATAAGATGGCTAAAAATTGCATGATTTACGCAGGAATGATTCAGTACAAGATGCCAAGGGAGACATACAGTCTTCTTGTTAATTTGGAAGCTCTGTTGTGAAGGAGAGATGAAGGAGAGTCCAACAGTCTAGAAGGGTATCCAAAGAAGAGTTCATAAGAGGGATAGACCATGTATAGAAACTACACTTAAAATTGCTCTGGTATGGTTGTAGGAATATTGTAGAGTGAATTATTTTAGTATGAATTATTGTAGAATGGATTAATTATGCTGAAAATTTCTTACTGAGAAGTTCGTAGACTGGAGGGTAGCTTAATCTGAGGATTATATGACTATTATAACAGCCTTGCTCAGATTCTTATAGTTCAGAGTAGTTACAGTAGAACTGGTATGATTCATATTGACCTTAGCGTATAAGACTAGCCTGTCGTTGTATGTTTCTTATTCTGTGATGGTGTTCGGCCAACCCTTAATGCTCAAAATGGCTGCTGAGAAGACGCTCGAGAGACGCTCGAGATGCGATTGCGAAATTGATGCGATAAGAATTTCAACTTTTTGGATTCTCAATTGCATCTCCATCTCCATTGCTATCAGCTCTTTCTAACCTGAACTCATTCTTCACATTATAATACCGCTTTATTCACTCTAGACAAATGAAGACGGAAAAGAATAACGGGTACAAGTTCCCAGATGCTCTTTTCACGCTAGCATCGACATACAAGAGCCAATATTACAAGCCACAGCCTGAGACAATACTCAAAGATCAAATCATTGTTATCGAGAAATTCTTCAGTAGTGGTTTCTGCAATGAACTCATTAGATCTTTTGAAACATCTCCCGACTTCCAGTTAGAGACTTCTAGCTTAAAGAAGAGTAGGGAGTACGCTGCTAGATTTAACGACAGGTTTCTGACTGTCGATTTCGAAGCTACAGGCCAACTTTGGTTGTATTTGAACCAAATCCTTCAACAGGATATCGATTATGAGGATGAAGAGTTGGAGCATATCAAAAGGACATTCGAAGATGCTGTGTTCTTGAATCCTCAACTTAGAGTCTATAGATATATAAAGGGACACCATTTCGGAAAACATTACGACGAATCTGTGAAATGCCCACTATCAAAGTCTGGGAAAAGGATGGGAAGAACAAAATGGACTCTATTGGTATATCTAACCGGTGACGATGAATTTGAAGGTGGTGGGACCATTTTTTATCCTGAAACAAGAGCCAGTGAAGCGTTGAATATCCACCCCACCAAAGGTATGGCATTGTTGCATAAACACGGAGATGATTGCTTGAAACATGAGGCTGAAATGGTCAGAAAGGGTGTTAAATGGGTGTTGAGGAGTGATGTGGTGTTCTAGAGACTGTATTGGTGTTCTAGAGACTGTATTGGTGTTATCATGCTACTTCAAGAGAAAGTATTAGATGAACATTTTCACAGTCCACCACCCTTTTCATGGCTTCTGAAAAACTTTATGGTGTTATCAACTGCTTGTTCGAATTGTACACATCCTTCATTTTTCCCAAGTTTACCTTTGACCCATCCACTTAATTTGTTTTGAATTCTTGGTTGTCCGTATCTCTGGTCTATAAGGTAAAGAATCGAATAGTCGCCAATATGTCGAATACTTCGACCAATACTTTGGTTCACTGCCCTCATGCAAATGTTCTCATAGAAATTTCTAGCTGCTTCGTTAGCCATTGAACTGGTGCCTCCCTTAGAGAGTACCGAAGATTCAATGTATTTCCTTTTGGCTACCAATTCACCAGAATATGCGTTGGGAAATGGTAATCCTATCAAGATAACCGCTCTTGCTAATTCATCTGCAAAATTGATTCCTTCAGACATTTTACCTCCAACCACAGAAAATAACACTGCTCCGGTGTCTATTTGGTTGTGAATGGTATCTGAATACTGAGTCAACACCAATTCCACTTTTGAAGAATCCTGGGGCTCGTTAAATATCTTTTTAACCTCACTTATTCTTTGATAGGTGCTATTGGAATTCGATTTCCATCTCTTGATAACCTGATCGAGGTACTTGTATGATGGAAAAAAGACCACTACACCGTCAGGAACAACTTCACATAGCCTAATGATTAAATTTCCCAAGTTATCGATCATGTGGATATCATTTCTTTTATCAAACAGAAATTCAAAAGTTTTAGAACCTAATTGACCAATGGGGTATACTTGTAAATTCTGTTCGGGAATAATATGGCCACAACTAAATGTCTTGATCTTGTCTTCCAGGACGTATGGGAACAAATAATCCTTGTAATCACTCATTGGTTCCATAGTACCTCCACATAGTATTACACATTTGGACCTATTAACAATATCTCTAAACACTTCACTAGGGTCAAGTAACATGTAACTAATTGATACGGTATCGGCTCTCTTCTCCCAGAAAAACTTTCCTTCTGTTGAAGGGTTTGTAAGGCTTTTAAGGAATTTGGTAATTTTGAATAGTAAGGGAGTCGAAGATTGTATTTGATCACTTTCTGATTGTGATGCAGTTTGCGATTTGGAGTTGAGTGCTTGTATTTCCTTATTCCTCTTCTCAATATAAGATTCAATTTTGTATGCAATTTTTGATTTCGTCAAATACATCTCAAGCTTATGAACATTCACTGAGTCTCCTGTGGTTCCATTAAAGATCTCTTCGATCTGTATTTCCTTCCCTGGTGTAGATGTCAGCAAATTTGTTTCTATAAACGTCCTTAAAATTTGGCACAATTTGATCAACTTCATCAAATTAATTCTATTTCCTCCGTTCAATCGTTTCGAAAATTTCGCTAAATATATCTTCAAAGAGTCGATAATTTTAATCAATTCATCGATATTTATCTCAACTGAATTTATTGAACTTATGACATCAAGAAGATTATGAGCTTCATCGATGATTAAAATCGCATCGTCAATATTGAGATCCAATGAAGTTCTTGTTGAGTCTTGAATTAACATTTGGTAAGGTAAGGCAATGATTTCGGTTAGTTCAATTGCTTTTCTTACTGAATAGTATGGACATATCCCAATCGCCTTGCCTATTGTAACTAAATCTTCGATATCACGAACTTTGGTGAAATTCAAGTCGACAAACTCCTTTGTTAGCAGTTCAGAAGTTGGATTGTTAATTTTGGGAATGAATTCACACGATTTACTGGTAGATTTCTGCATATCAAGACATAGGTCGTTTATAGTAGAAATATTGGAATATGTAGTAACTTTAGGATTAATACAAAGTTGTTTTCTTGATGCTAAAGGAAGAAATTTTGTTCTTTCGGCAATATTGGTGAAGGAGGATTCAAAAGAGGTTAAGTTGAGTTGATGAGCAAATTGACTTAATTGTGAATGAGTTCGAGATGAGTAGTATATCGTAGTAGGACAATTGTTGATTAGTTCAACTGACTGTTTGGGACCATTAACTTTCGATAATAGATTTTTAACTTGCATAGCCATTGTATCATTAAGATCCTTCACCAAAGATTCTGAATCACTATAATAGTCATCAGCAACATATTCATCAATAGAAGAACTCTGCTGCTGAGTGGTAGTTTGCAAAAATGTCGATTTTTTTTGTTTCTTTATTCGGGATTTTTGTTCAAGAGCATGTACTTTCTGTAGTCGTTCCTTACTAGACTGTTCTATGGAATCTAGATATAGTTCGTATTCACGAGCGGCTGACGAATTTTGCTCCTCTATCGATTTCTGGTAAGCCAACCTGACCCATTCGGGTTCTTCATCACTGTCACTGTCATCTTCCCTAGTAGCTGCTTCATTAGTCTTAGTGGTGCTGTCATTTAGTCCATCTTTTGATGATTTAGATCCTTGAGCCCCAGACCCATTCTCCAGGTTGCTCGCAAATGATTTCTTCTTCAAATTGCTCCTCTTAAAGTCCCTCAACCACGTCATGGAAGCACATATTAACGATAGAGTCTTCCCTGTCCCCGTCGGACTCTCAAACAAGCCGATCTTGTATCCATCATTAATAGTGGAGTATATGGCATCCATAAGCTGAATTTGTATGTCGTACGGAACATAAGGGTGATTATACATCCGATGCAAACCTTCACCTCGTCCAACCCTGTCTTCTCCATTGATCTGTACCGTCATGTTCCTCAATTAACTGTAGCTCTCTCTTGGTTCTGATGATGCTTAGCAGCCATTTCTGAAAGACGCGGCCCCATCGATCGTTTATATATGTACAGATTGATCTGGTCCTGTACACAAACCAGTTGATAAAGAGGATTCACTAAAACAGTAGCGCAAACATAAACAAACTCACTTCTTGTCTGTATATCTCCACACCATATTATACACCAAATTATATTATCTTTTTAGAAGAATTTATAATCTCCAATGATTCGTGGAATTACTGTGCAACGTGCTAATGTTAGTTCATCTATCTGTGACCCTGTGCAATGGTCCGGGAACCTGCAATTGGCCATAAGCAATTCCCTGTCAATAACCATATTGGATCCAGTGTTACCTTCTATTCACCAGAGTATCATTCCATCTCCCAAGAAGGAAGATTCGAACGTAGCCCTTGATTCGAGGACTTTATTTAACATATCAAGCATTCTACATGCGGAAGTTTTGAGTTCTTGGAACCTTCGAAAATTCACCGACATTGAAATTTCAACGTCCGATGAACCATTTTCATTTGGCAAGTTCACTGATCCTCTTATCGTATCTCATTGTTGGTCCCCCGTTCTGCCTTTCACCAAGGATGCATACCTTGTAATACTATTGAATACTTCGGAATTATTGATTCTTGAAAGGACCGTCGCTGCAACTGATGTTTACTCGTTGAAATATAACGTGTTTGAAATATTATTGCAACAATTGAATTTATCCAACGATAAGTTCTCTACCAAGGGAGATATCAAGTTGACTAAATACCAGTTCTTATCTTTGAAAATTATAAGTTTTCAATTTGCTGAGATTCCCAATGGTGGTCCAATCCTTTTAACTGCCAGTACTGGGAATGGTGAAGTGATATTCCATTCCTTGAATGATATGGAGCCAATTCCCGGAATCGACAAATTGAGTTTCAAAGATCAAGTTGTCAAGCTATCATGGGGCTTGTGGACGGAATCTGATCCTTCCACTACAAATTTAAGCTCTTATCTTTGTGTTGTAACTTCGAAAAATGAAGTTTACCTTAATAGAATCTCATATGATGGCCATTCTCTTCATCTTGTTGAACAGACTCTTATCCGTCCAGATTCAAGATTTCTTATATCTCAATTACAGTGGAGTTCTAACGGGAAGCATCTTTTCATATCCTCTACCAACTCATTCCAAATATATACTCCTTCAAACAATTCATCTGTGGTTCATAAGCTTCAAGTTTATTCATTCATTTCCGGAATTGTTGAGATTGCACACCCAAAGGTCTTGGATATTCATTTGGCGTTTGAATCTGGAGAATTCCTACTACTTCACTACTATCCCAATTCTAATTCTTTCAAGTTACCGACGAAGAACAACCCAGCAACGCCATTGCAAAAGCTTGTCAAACAACATTTATACAAATATGAAATTTCTAAATCAAATACAATAGGTGAAGATAATACAAATCATCCTTACTTGAATGAGACCATAGAAGGAAATTTCATAAATTATGGCACTAAACTGAACGGTCAAGTTATTGCTATTGTAAGCAGAATTGTGCCGAAAGGAGTGATCAATTACACCATCTTATCAAAAATAGATTACCAAATCAATTTCTTACCAGTAAATGCATTGAATTCATCATCTCCTATTAATGAACTGGATTCATTTGATCCGCCCCTTGCAGCAGATGGCAACAGTACTTTGAAATTCCATTTAATCAATAAATCTTCAATTGGCTGGCTCAATCAATTTTGGTTTAATCATTTCAATGAAATCCCCCAAATCCTGCAACTTAATATAACTAACGGGGTTCAGTTTGTTAGCGAAATATCTAACTTCAAGCAAAACTTTTCGTTTGAAATCAAAGACGTACCATTTAGTTTGGGATTCAGTTTCCATCAGAGCTTGGTCCATAATTTCATCAACAACGAACTCATCTTTAAGCTCCAGATTCATTATAATCTAAACAATATATTCCTTCAAACATTGAGATTACTCTCGGCAAAGGCTAATGACGTATTGATCGACTCTACCATTGCATTCCTCGAACAAGAGAATGAGGACATCGAACAGCTCTTATTCAACCAGATCGGTAAGATAATATTATGCACTGAAGAGAGTGACAATAACTTTGATAATTTTGCCAAGTTGAGTTATTTTGTATTGTCGACATTTCCAGAAAAATATAAATTCTTCGATGCCTCTTTCACTGACTCAGTGAGTGAAATTGTTATGAGGAGTCAGATAATCAATGAATCTTTCAGAGTAAGCGTGGAAGACGATAAAACAAAGGACATCAAGAGGGATATTGCTATCTCTTTGAGTAACCATAAATGGTGTAAATGTCAGTTGACATTGCTACCTTTGATACAGCTCAACAATAAAAGTAGTGAGACCGGGAAATTCAATTACATTATAGATGAATACAGTGAATTTGGCTGGATAGTTAAAGGTCTATTAGATTATTTAAATTTTTGTGTCTATAGTGGCAACAGGACATTTAAAAAGAAGTGAAGGACAAGAGGAAGAAGTCAAAGCACATGAACTTAATGAGAGAAAAACATCTAAAATAAGAAAGAACCAGGAAACGCTCTGAACCCATTATCATCAACGAATTCCCCTTCCATGATATGTGATTTCTTTCCTTTACTTAATACTATTTGAGGTGTTGTCCAATTGATTAACTGATGCTGATTTGACGGTGGAATATCTGAAATCTTTATAATCAAGTATCCAAGACTCAATTCAGAAAGTCTCAAGATCAATATTCCGAAATAAGGGAATCTGTGGATCATCAAGGTGAAGAAAATTGAGAACCCAAAGAGAATTCCTTCTCTCGAATTAATCCATTGCTGCTTTTCTTGTTTTGTGAATTGAATGATCTTGAAGTAAGGCAATAATAAGTCATAAATCAATGTTTTAGATTCATTGAATATGACAATATAACAAATTGCATCTAAGGGCGTGGTCAGCTTTAGCAAGAATAGAGTGATCACAAGGGATATTGACACTCCTACTATTTGGTATAGATTTTGAAATAGAAGTAAAGAGACAATAAGTGGACCAAATTTAGGAAATATCCCCAATAGATATATGGCACAGTTATAAATGATCAAACTGGAATATCGGTTGATGAAATTGAGAATAGTATTAGGATTAGTCCCTATAATGAGGTTGATGTCTAAGTGAGAGTCTTCCAATATACGAGAACCACCAGATTCAATGGTAGCTTTAGCATCATTGGCTACGCTCTGACTCTCGTAACATATCCATCCATATTCGTACAACTTTTTCAATAAATACTTGGAATATACATTCCTATCACTGTTATACTTATTATGCTGAACGGTCGAGTGCGAATATTTCTTCAATATCTTCAAGTTGGTGTAGTACTTAAGGTCGTAGAATTGGAGCGATTGCATGAAAAAATCTTCAAAATCATTATCTTGTCTAAATGTTTTGATTATATTAATTAACACCAAATTTAAATTTATTATTTTGAAATGCACAAATTGTATGGAGTCGAAAACTTGCCAATGGAACTGGTCATCGCTTGAAACACATTTGGAAACCAATAGCTTTAATAGATATATCAAGACGATAGGGATCCACATGATGAGTTGGATTGTTATCGTATCTTTGAGGATTGCATAGAAGTATCTGTATGTAGAAACTCTTTGATTGTTGTGTAGAAATTTAAGATTTGGGTTTTGTAATGATCTATAGCATCCTAAAATTGCTAACTGAATTCCTCTTATTATGCCCAAAAATGAAACACTATCTGAAGGCTGTGAAAGAAATATAGGCGACGCCATGACTGGGAGATTATAAAATGATGATAAACGAATGAGTCAAATAAAAGAAGAGAATTATTTTAAAAAAAAATTAAGAAAAACAAATAGAAATTGTTTATGTCTGATGAGAAGCACGATGTGAAGTGACAAGTTGGATGGGATAATTAACATTTAAGTATGCAACATTCATGCACCACGAGTACCTTTGACATCGTTCGTATCACGTGATATAGAATAGTATGGAAAAAACTGAAGGAGAGCCATCGCTCAGGTATACCTTACTGTTTTTCCGATAATGGTAGAAAAGATTCAACCTAGCAAACGAGCAAGCCGGGGATATGTGTCTGTAGCATTAGTATAGTTTTGGAATACACGGTAGATAAGGCACATTGGATGATTAAGGACTTTCATCTCAAATGGTAGTTGACATTTGGTTTTGTCCTGCACAAATGGGGCGATCCTTTATAATTTGCCCATTTCTAGATTTGTCAAAGATTCAAACTTCAAATAAGAATAAATTCACTATTTCTGTAACTGAGAGAGGGTAACCATTAATTTCTCAATTCTCAATATCTGCTCTGGACTATCAAAATTATACTTACTCCGAATTGATTCCCCATCCCATCTCATTCCTTCATATAGTCTTACAAGAATTAGCAATTCTTTTCCTGTCTTCCTGTGTGAGAGCCAGATTTGGCGTAAAGTCTGAGACCACGTGATAAAGGAGTCTAAGTGTTCGGTACGATTTCAAACGGATCAATCAACCGAGTCAGAACGTATGCACGAGAAGTCATAAAAAACATACGAGTCATTTGGTGCCTAGCTTGCCGCCTCTAACTGTGCTACATTTGCCAGTTTCTTCTCCCACTATTGACTATGGCTACTACACCGAGTCAGTTGCGGGATCACAATCACGAGCTAACTAAGGAGGGGGACAGTTAACAAAAGCTCCCAAGAACATATCTCCGAGTCAAAATATGGGATAGCAAATGCCTCATTGGCGTGAAACTGATATAGAACGCCCCTTGAATGTCTGGCATTTCACACTGACATTTAGGGAATGAAGGAAACTGATACCCATCCCCTTCTATTTAAACTTTTACTTTTTTTTTTTCTTCCTCTGTAGTATACATATAAATAGGTTATCTTTATCTTTCCTCAGTCTACCTAATTAATTAGTTTAATTATTGAATCCCTTTACTTAGTTACCCAAAATAGAACAAGCCAGGTTTATCCGTGCTTAGAAAAAAAAAGAATGTTTCAGCTCCAAGACCAAGGTCAAATTTCGCAGCCATTTGTTAAAACTTCCCTTGTTGAAGTTACCAATTCATTACCTACACCGCCACCATGTAGAATATTCTTTAAGAATGAATATGAACAGCCTTCTGGAAGTTTCAAGATCAGAGGGATTGGCCATCTTATTGGTAAATCAATAGCTAAAGCCCATTCGAATGGAAATTTCAATATTCAGGTGCTTGCAAGTTCAGGGGGCAATGCAGGATTGGCAGCCGCTTGTGCTTCAAAATTTTATAACGTTCCTTGTACCGTTGTTTTACCCAAAATTAGTCAGGCTCAAGTAATCAAGAAATTGCATCATTATAATGCAGAAACAATAATTATCGGAGACAATATTAACGAGGCCGATTCTTATTTGAAATCAAATTTAATTCAACGATTCAAAGATAAGGGCAAATATATCATATATTGCCATCCTTTCGATAACTCTTTGGTATGGGAGGGACATTCTTCAATAGTAGATGAAATAACTAATCAATTGGGGAAATCAGAGGTGCCAAATTTGAAATCTATAGTTTGTTCCGTAGGTGGAGGAGGTTTATACAATGGAATAATTGAAGGTCTTAAGAAGAATAACATCACAGAGAATACCAATATGTTATTGATTGAAACTAATCAAGCACCAACAATGACTGAAACCATTAGGGCAAACAAACAAATAGTGCTAAGCTCGGTGAAATCTCTTGCAACCTCTTTAGCATGCTCATATCTCTCATCGAAAAGTTTGCAAAATTATAACGACGTCAATGGTTACAAGTCACACATAGAGTCTATCGACGATTTGGAAGCAGTCAAAGGGCTAATAGAATATTATGATCATACCGGCAATATAGTGGAACCAGCTTGTGGTGCTGCTCTTTCTGTTGTCTACAACCAAATATCGTTATTGGAGAAAAACTTGAATTTATGTAAGGATGATATAGTTGTCGTTGTTGTTTGTGGAGGTTCTTGTACAACATTAGAAGGAGTTGAAACGTTCAAGACATTGGTGAATAGACAGAAGCATAGATTGTGAGACTAGCTGGAAATAGACCCTTTACTCTTTACCAATTAAATATTTTTGCTCTTTTTTGTTCTTTTTGCATTTTTTCTTTTTCTTTCTGCTAATATACACGAGTTGAAGTTAACGAGATGAATGTAGGGAAATAGTAGGTGATAACGGTCAAGAAACAAAGTTGTAGTTACAAGAATCTAGTTAAAGAGATAATCAAATTTACATTATAGAATTAGTTCTAGAGAAACGTTAGCTCATATTGCAAGATGTCTGTCTGACTGGTCAGTTGTAGGTTAACTGCCATTCATGCAAATGGCGTTGGTGTAGCTTTTAGTGATTTCGTTCAACGAACAAGGAATGAATCAAGATGACTCAGGAATAAGTCCACCTCAAACCATAATTATGTTACTTGTACTGACTTTTGACAGAACTGACACACTTGCCTGGCAATTACCACCTTGCACTCTCAGAACGACGAGCAGGTTGTAAAACTTCATCGTCTTTCATTTTTTCAGACGCTTCGAACACTTCAATTGGCAACCGCAGATATGTGATGATCTTTTGCAGCACTTTTGGCCCCTGAAGTTCACATTTTTTAATATAAATAGAGCCCCATTTGGCCCTTAATGTTCTTCTTATCTTAGTTGAAATATTCTTTGGTTTATTATTGTACCAGTGATCTATACTCTTTTTTATCTCTCTTACTTCTGTGGAAATACTGAACTCTCACCTACTATTACAACAATATCAAATCAAGAAAGCTCACAATGGACCCATTGACAGTCGATTCTAAAAGTCACATCAATCCCGGAGATTTATTTACCAACATCAACAGTGCTACATGCATACCTTCTCCTACATTGAGCCACCAAGCTCATAGTCCTGACTATTTATCATTCGCAGGACTCAAAGAAATCAAAGGATTTAAGGTTGAGTCTTTTGGGTTTAATAACAGCAACAAAATGTTTAATAATATACATTTAAAGTCAGATATAAATACCTATACGATCCTCAAAGTGCATGTTCAGAGAGTAATTCTTTTATTATTATTCTATTTATATGGAAACGCTACACATTTAGCCCAACTTCTTAGGTACTATGTTTCCACTTTATGTTATATTTCTTACTTGCAATGGCATCAAACGCCATGGTATCTGATATATCTAGTACCGGGACGCATCATCTACCACATTATATTGATGGAATTTTTTGGATTCAGAGCTACCGATTACAATACTGCGTATCCATCTAGTACCTCTAAATCATGCCAAGAACTTTGTCCTACATCAATAGGTTTAATTGTAAATCAGAACCATTTCGATTTAGCATTACCTCCAAGCATTCCTCAACCATATCTTGGAAATATTAAAAAGATAGTAGTACCATCAAAGAGAGAAGTTCAAGTAGCAGGTGCGTTGAGAAACGAATACTCGACTAAAAAGAGAATTCATATCGCCACTGAAGAAATTCGTATTCTTAGTGAAATTACAAGATTCATTTTATGGTGTGATTTGCTAGATATGGTCAAAGTCGTAGTGATATTCGACCCAAACGGTTGTTCATGGAAAGAAGCCTCTATAGAGATAATGAAAGATTCAATTTTAGTCGAATTAAATTCATTCGACAACAGAAATCTGTCTCGGAGATTTCCTAAACTTGTGTTGGTGGACTGCTCCACCCAAAAAAGAATGGAACTTGGAAACTCTGGAGATATTTCTGCATTTACCAAGACCAAGAACGCAGACCATGAAGATCAAGATCTGAAAATATCAGTTTTTAACCCACCTTTAAATCATGCTTTAAGTGCAACATCAGAATTGATTATATACTTAGCAGACGATAGAATAAAAAACCAACAATACCCCGAAGTCTCCGATTTAGATCTATTTGAAAAATTCCCTCCAATTCCAAATCTTCTTTTACATTCAAGTAAGACTTCGGACGTGAAACCTTTAGGATTTTTGGGTGTTGGATCCAACGAATCAATATTCTATTCTTCTAAATCCAGAATTGGGTTTAAATTCTTTTTAAATGCATTATACTTTTATAGTTTTCACAACAAAGTATTGAGAAATCGGAAACTGAAAAGTCGGTCCTGGCACTGACAAACGCTCGCAGTGAGTATATAAGCATTACCTCATCGAATTATTCGAAGTTATTTATTAAAAGATTTAAGAAACTGAGGTTGCTTGACCTTAACTCAAGCGAAACTGATTAGGCAGAACGACTATTTTTGTGTAATTTGAGATGATATGTATGATATCCATTGTTCCTCAAAAACATGGAAGGTTCAAGATTGCCTTTTCATATTGCTATTGCTATATCAAAAGAATGCTTAAAAATGGATTTCTTTCTCTTCAGATAGCCTTAAGGATACTCAGACATCTGCTGCATAATACTGTTATTAAAAGAGGTACTTCACTTTCTAATTCCAGTACAATTTTCAGAGCATACCTTACTACCTATTCACGACTATTAAGCAAGAACAAAGATAGTAGTATATCGGTGAACGTAAATGATCAAAAGAATTCTGAAATTCATGTCAAGGAAGTCAGCAAGGAAAATCGTTCTTTTGTAAAGCAAGAGGACTTGAAGCTTAAAACTGAAAGCGTTTTAAATAAAAACAAAAATATTGTAGAAATTGTGCCGAACAATGGCAATCAAGAACTTCAAACTCATGAAAAATCACAGGAACACGAAGATGCAACAACCAAGTTGCCGAATAAAGAAGTAGATACCGATGGTCAGGTAGAAGTGAAACCTCCTAATCAGGAAATAGATTCTAATGCACAGACTCTAGAAGATACTACGGATGATAATGGTGAATTCTTAACCACGATATTTGAAAAGTTGGAACCATATGTTGATACATATGATGTGTATAAACAGCTTAGAAAAGCAGGGTTTACACCTGAACAATGTGACGAATTGATTGATTATCTCATAATTCAAATCAATACCAAAGTATCGAAATTATCCATCAAATATTCTCAAACGTATGAACTTGAAAATGAAAGATATTTATTTGAAAGTGCCCAACAAGAACTAAGAGTTGACATCACCAGATCTCGTGAACAGCACATTAATCAGTTGATTGGTCTTATTCATATTTTGGAAAGAGACTTTAATATTATATCAGACGAACTCAATAATGAAGTATTACAAATGAAAAATGATACCCAAGTAGCCATCAACGAGCAAAAATCAGAAAATACTCTTCATTCAAAGAAAGTCAGCTTAAGAATTCAAGAGACAAATCATAAGATCACTACTGAACTCAACTCAGCTATGAGGTCTGAAATTGAAAGTTTAAGATGGCATATATCAAGATGGGGGATTATGGCAATTCTTGTGTCTGTGTTTGCTGGATGTGCTAATTTCTATTTGTATAAAATGAAGGCACTGAGAAGACAGAAGGATGTAAATGAGTTTGTTCCTCTTGTTATTTACGAGCCTAGTGAATACGACGAAGATGATTACCATGCTGATTTAGATAGGAATTTGATATCTTAGAGGGAAATGGGGTGCGGGGGGAACAGCATTTTGTTAGTTACGAATGCGCAAAGATGCGCCACCAATCATACAAGAAAATCATGTTAGAATAATAGGATCCGGCATAAGTTAGTAATAGATGATAGGATAATTATGTACATATATAAAACAAAACTGTCCTTAGTTGGAACACTGATGAGAAATAGTCTCTAAGTAGAACTAGAAGTAGACAAAAATAAAATAAAAGTGGCAGGATACAATAGTATACAGTACATTGTTGTATTTGAGTGAACCATGGCCACCATCTGTATAAGTTGTATAAGAAAATGATGTAGATTAGTAGTATGCTATGTATCTTGACTTTGATGTGAATATAGGCGGAATGGTCATTGCACTTAAAAGTTGAGGAATTTGAGAGATCTTGAAATCAAAACTAATATCTACTATCTTTTTTCTTTGAAGATAAAGTGTAAGGATCTAAGGAGAACTCCATAGAAAGAAAGAAACAGAGAAGAGGATTAGAATATACTGAAGACATCATACAGACTCTAGCAATTTTGAGTTGATCAATCAAAAGGTATAAGTATTTCAGACTTCATTAAAACTCCAATCAAACCTCATTCAAATCTCAAGCATCTACATTCAAAGTTTGCTCATAAGAATGAGTTGCGACGATCCTTGTAAGCCCCAAGCTTGTCTCATTCAAGACTGCTTAAAGGCTAACAATTACAACGAAGCTAGATGCACAAAAGTAATAGACAATCTATATCTAGCTGCAGAAAATTCTACGAAGCTCAGGGTCCTGGTGCTGTGACAGTGTGTTGCCCTAAATTTAACTTGCTTCAATTGAAATTAAAACAGCGTGAGCTCGGACAAATTGATGCGGAGCTTATTGAGCATCGAAGAGCATAAAACCAATGGAGTCCGGGGCAAGATTCGAACTGACATGCTGGATTTGGTCACCAGTATCAAACCCTTATGCATCAAGTCACACCAGGAAGACAAGCTAACCATATTTCAGGTTCTGACTATTACTTCCGTATGGTTACATAATTACATATAGATACCCATAATAATATATCTATACTACAAATAATATAAGTTTAGAACCGCATAGTCAGACTATTAACAAGAAAGACATGACAGAACGAGGCTGGTAAAAACTATCGATCTAAGGATTACCCGAGCACGATAAAACCACATAGTGATTATCGATTACATGTGGAAGAAGTCATGTAATCCGTGACTCTAATGGGCTCCTATTTAAAAGACATTGTATGAAGAAAAATATGAAAAATGACAAGAAAAATGTGGGCTCTTCATCAATTTATAGTGGGTGATGGCCGGGTAATTTGAGCAAAACAGCGTTGGTTGAGGGTAAGAACGACGAGAAATCGAAGGGGCAGCAGCCCAGGAATTGGTAAGAATTAGTGAGAATCAGCAAGAGTTAATCAGAATTGGCGAGTGTGTAGGCGAAAACCTGCAAGAATTAGTGAGAACTATTATTGTTCGTTGGAAGCAGCTCTTTACCAGCTCTGGCTTTGAGAGACTGTGGTGACGATGATGGGCAAAGGGCAGTTCCTACAAATCCATAAAATAAATTCCAATATACAAGTGCAAATCTTATCATTGTATTACTACGAGTTCATTCTTTGTTATTCTAAATTCTATGAATATATATGCCCTCAAGTTCGTTCAACTTATGAGGGTTAAACTGATCCTGGGCCGCTAATTTAACAAGGAAATTTTTTTATACTCTAATTGCTTTGGATCTCGCTTAGTAGTGCGGAATTTGCAGCATGGTAAGTGTGGAAAGTGTAGCAAGTAAACTTCATAATTCTAACAGTTACTGGCCTTTTCTTGAAGCTGACTCGTATTCTTCAATGCTTGGGAAGAATTCTTTGAGATCTAGATAGTTAGTAGGTAAACGTGTACAAATAGAAGTTTTTAAAACAAGTCTAAAAACGTAGCTTAGGGTCTCTTCATTTCATATCACACATACCGGAAGTATCATTCAAGTACATGATTTGATCGGTGACATTGGTCACAGAAGTGCTCACTCTAATATTCTCTTCATATTTTTGCATCACATGTTCTATATCTATTGGATCATATCCTAGCTTGACAAGCTGTTTCCTAAGTAAAGCTATATGAAGTGCCATTTTGGTAAACTTTTTGTTATTTTCTCTTCTTTCGTTGATTATCTGTAGATTCTTTCTTTTCGTCAAGTTATTGAAATTGACTTGTTGAAGTTTTAAAGATTTTAAGTTAATGATCGTTGACTCGTACACAAGTTTTTCAAGTTTAATTCTGTTAATGTAATTGTCTATAGCCAAAAATGAAAGAGTTATAATGGTTAGAAGAAGAGTTAACTCCTTGATTGGTTTAGCGTGAAGACGGTACGAATTATACTGTTGACGGTTCTGTTGTTGTTGTTGTTGCTGTTGTTGCTGTTGCTGTTGTTGCTGTTGTTGCTGTTCATATTGTTGTTGTTGGCTGTTAAATTGTGATGGTGGTAAGCTCAGTTTTGGGTTGGAGAAATGAGTTGGGGGCATCTGATTCTTGAGAGACCTTCCAGATGATAAATACCTCTTAATGGCTATGGAGAGCATGACTAAGATGACTGGAGCTTTCAGAAATATCCACTTGTCCCAAACAAAGAATTACAGGATCCAAGTTGAAGATAGATCAAAGTTGAAGATAGTTGAGATTGTTTGAGACGCAAACTGTGACAATGTGCCTACCGCCGAGAGAAAATTGGGGAAGAAATGGTCAAAATGCGCGGAAACTATGGCGGGGAGATCCGATGGAACTAGGGTACATTTCTTTCGAACTGAGCTACAATATTCAATCAAAATGACCATAGAGAGATCCCTAGAATAGTAATCTGCAGCTTTTGCTCACTAGTTGAGGCTCTAGACCTAATTCTGAAAACTACTAGTAGATATTTGAGGTAAAGGATTCATGGGTAACTGAATTTCTGCCTTTTCTTGCAAGTGAACTTCGATGAAAAAATTAGCGCAGTGGCTCATTTCTTCACTGGGGACGCTTGCGAAATTATAGCCCAACTTGAAAATATTCACTGGAAGTCCAGGAAGTGATTCTACAGTACGGAAACCTACACGATGATTAGATGATTTAGTCAAAAGAGGACTTTGGAATATGGGGTCAAAAATAAGCAGGCTACCTCTGGAAGTGCGGTGAATGGGAAATTTGACTTTAGTAGAACTGGTAAAAATAAGTATAGAATCAGTGCTGAATAGAATCACTAACAATGAATCATAGATTGGTTCAGACTGGAATGATATTTCGAAATGCTATCTTAAACTGAATCAAAACGGTGCGTAGTTAAATTTTCAATGCGAAGGTATATTTTAGTAAGACACATTCCATAATGTGAAGCATACCCAGTACTTTACACTTGACAAGTCCCGAATCCACAAAAAGATTCTAGTACAATCACCTCAGTTAAAACTGACCACAGTATCAATTCAGTTCATTTTAACTTACAGCTCCACTTTTCAGTTCAACTCAGACCAGTCTAGTTCAACTAGTTCACTTTTCAGTATATTCCACACAATCTGCTCTGATAGTACACTTAACTCATTCATTTCCACTATTCCCTTCAGTTTCAATACTCCTCCTTCCTTATTCTTTGTTTCCTACTACCGAGTGATCACTGCCTGAAATTTTTTTTTCCCATCCTCAAAAATTCTCCTCGTCTTTTTTTCTTTTAATCACCCAATCATCTTACTTATTGTCAAAATCTTGTTTGCTTCTTTGTATAATGAACGTAAATTTGTTTATATTAAAATTACACACAAACCCACCACATTTAGTGTCTTCTGGATTCAGCAATGACCTTGTTCATTTCTTCAACCTTCTTTAAAGCTCTCTTGTGAGTACCTAATCTCTTCTTGGCTAACTTCTTAGCTCTCTTTTCACCAGCGTTTCTGATCAATTCAATTAATCTTCTTTCATATGGGGCTAATCCGGAAACTTCCTTCACAATATCTCTGACAAAGGCAGTTCTCTTGGAAAGAGCACCCTTTCTGTATGAGATCTTTGGAGCAACTTCCTTAGCGGTAACCTTACGTCCCTTGTTAGTACCAACTGCAATACCTGATTTAACCATTATGAATGTAATATAAATATAGATATCTAATACAAAAAAAAAACCTTCAACAAATTTTCAACTTCTTAAAACAAAAAAAAATTTTCAATTTGGGACAGAAGGTTGTGAGAGGAAAGCGAGCGATTGAGAGGCACGGGACTGAGAGAAGGCGGGAGTGTTCATCCAAGACATATTCCTGCATGTACCACCACCAATTCTCGATTCCAATCGGATTTTCGTAGCACAAAACCAGAATTTTTCCTGCACACGTTCTAGTGTTTCCTTGAAATTGGAAACGCTCATCTACACGAGGGCATCAACCCGTAATGCACGTGATTGTTGGGACTGTGAGTTATATACAGGGAATGGGGTAGACTAAAGGCATTGGGATGGAGTTGAGAGGAGATGAAGATGGAGAGGATTGATAGAGAAGGACGGATAATGGAGATAAATAGATGAGAGTAACGGGGTGGCGGTGTAGAGCACAACCTGAATTTCTAATCCATTGTTTCATTGTATCACCCAGTCTGTAGAATCACCCTTCTTGTAGGGTATCTCGTGACTTACCAGTAACAGCTATTAACCAATTTCCATCCAGTTCTCTTACTTTTCAATTCCTCCATTTCTATCTTCTTCTGGCTACCAACCTTTACCTTAGAGTTCTATATAATGTATTTGTAAGTGGATGTGTGTGTAGGATTGTCTTTCCGTTCATGGACCAAATGAATATACAAGCATTTTTTAGCACAAGAGAACATTATCGTTAACAGGTTTCACAGTTATTTTAGATATCTTTCCATTTTGTAAACACAGCTTGTATCTTCAATTGAATCACATTCCGGTTGCATTAGGGATACAACCGCAAGTTTGAACGGTCTTGATCATGTTCACACAAGACTGGCTCCGGTTAATGTATCTGTTGGGATTGAATAGTCTGCAGCAGTGATTGCTTGTTGTTTCTGCTCAGCAGAAATAGTAACCCCAGTGAAATCAAATCCATAATGTTCTAATTTATTAACTAATTCTTCAAATGTTAATGCCATTGATTTACGCTCAAATTCTTCAAAGTTAATTGGGAAATAACTGTCCCTCTGGGCAAAGGGATATAATGCTTGTACCAATTTTCTTCTTCCAACAACCAATTCTTTACCATCTGGATGTACGTAGTATACTTGAATCTTTCCGTATTTAGGAAGCTTGTTAAATTCCTTTCTAGTTAATACTTTATATTTCAATTCCCAACCTTTCAATCCTAAAGTTTTGATTCTAGTGGGACTTTCTTTGGTCAAATATTCATCAAGACCTCCTTCCCTAGTGATTGTCTTAAGAACTTTAGTGGATACTCTCAATTTTAGTGCCTTGTTGAGGGTTTCTGACCATAAGGTCTTGTTGACAACGTTAGGTAAATAGGTTCTTTTATTTTTATTCTTTGCTTCGGAACAAGTGTTACCACTACGACGTTGCAATCCTCCATATAACCCACGGTTTTGACGTTTGAAAAATCTTGCTTCATAATGATATACTGGAAGGAATGGTTGAGATTCTGGGATAACCATTCCCTTGACGATTTCTTCTTCTGCTTCATGTTTGACATTTTCAACTTTACGGACATACTGAGTGAGTCTATTGTAAGATTTTGAGGTCTGACGAGAAGCGGAGGCCATCACATGAATTGATCTAGTCTGGGTCACCGACCATATATTTCTCACGAAGTTCATAGTTTGATTTTTATAGAGGTCTAAGTAAACGTATTGGTGGAGTTGGTTTCAATTGATGTTGAAGATGTTGAGTTTTGAGTTTTTGAATCGAGAAAAATTGCCAAAATTACATCACGTGTGTTTGGTCATGTGAGTAAAGCTGGTTTGAATGAAATTTGGCGTTAAGGTTGAGGTAGAGGTAGATGTCCTGCTGAAGTTATACTGCTTCGAGGAGGTCGAGAGAGAGATAGACAGACATACCCTAGAATCCACCTATTCTCATTGGAAGCTAATTGCTGGCGCTTAACTAGTCCATCAAACTTCCCGTAGGGAACAGCCCTCCGCAGGAGTCTCCACGAAGTGGCCCTAGTGGAGCGGACGAGTAGTGGGCAGTTTAGGACGCTCCGCTGGCCGCTTCTCGCGGAGAGCCACCGCGTGGAGCTTGGCTCGCTGCGCTCGAGAAGCGAGATAGTTCAGATTCGCGATGGGAACAGCCCTGTTGGTTTCAGAGAAAATGATTGGTGCAAGCTAGCATTGATATGATGTTTGTTGATGTCGCACGTAAGAATAGATTTTAATTGTATTTGTAGAGAGGTGGAAGTGACTAAATGTGGAGAATCTACAGCGTAATTGGAATATGAAAACACCCAAATGGTGTAAATCGGAACATGTAAAATGACTTTTAAGCTAAAGTCAACTTGCAATGTGTTGTACTTCAATGTGAAGAGTTATGGGTTGTCGATATGTTAGTCTCGTGACATCATTGTGGGTCTAACTAACTATTGTGATGTTAAAAAACTTATGATGTGTCGATGTGACCACACTCGATTTTAAAAATGGAGAAAATGAGTTTATTCCGTCGGGTCAGAGCATACTGGTACCTTACTGATGAGGCCACATATACGAACCAAATAGGATGTGCCAATAGAGCGACAACGGCCCATGCAGCAGTACAGGAAGGGAGAAGTATAAAGCACCTAGCAGTGCGGAGTAGGAAGCACAGAGCAAAAGGTACAGAGCAAAATGCAAAAAGTACAAAGCAAAAAGCACTCAACAAAGAGCAAAGAGCAAGACCAATGAACCAAAGAGCAACAGTAAAGAACGAAGAACAAGAGCACTGATTGCTGACTACACAGACTCAGATTGGTGAGGGCTCAGTATTCATACTGGGCCCTCCGTACACCAGTACGCGGGGCACTAATTGTTTTGAGAAAATAAAACTCAAGGCAACTAACTATACAGAGAAGTTAATCATTCAGAATAATGTTGCAAATTATTCAGAGAAGGTAGTGTACTGTTCATATTTTAAACAGTTCCACGTGATAAGTTATCAATTGAAGTCTTTTCCATAAGTTAATACATGTTAAAACCACCAACGAAGCAATAACACTGAAGAGTAAACCGCAAAAGAAGAATAACCTTCTCTGTTATTGATTCTTCTTAAACATGCAACCTTCACTAATATAAACTAATTACTAATAATGTCAGGTTTTCCTTATTTCCGAAGCAATAAATTGCAGAAAAATTAAGGCATCAAAAACTCCTTTGTTGAAAAATGAGTAGTGAAAGTCTTATCAATAAGAACTACAAAATTTATATGAAAATGATGAGTTATAGCGTATTAAGAATTTTAATTTCCTCTCAAGAAGAGTTCTAAAGAGCTAACTTTGGAACAGACTTATTTCTCCATGAAGTGTGAAGTAGAAGTGTATGCATACTTAATCATTGTATCACTACATCCGTACACCTACGTTTTCAAAATAACTTATTTATTTTTTTCTTCACTTTCCTTCATAGTGTTTTATCTTTACTTGCATATCAGCTCTTATATTTGTTGATTTTCAATTTCATTTCCTATAACTTTTATTACCTTGATTCATGGGCAAAAATATATACTGCAGTCAATTTAGTAATTTGAAAGGTGACGAGAAATAATTTGAAAATTGACATAAATTTCATAAATATATTATTTAGTGTCAGAAAATATTATACCTCTCTTTAAATATGGAATGAATTTTGCTTTACAGAAATTTGTCAAATACCAAAGGAATAAAAAAAATTATATTAGTGAGCTAAAGTTCCATCTAGAAGAGGTCAAATAAGATAAAAGTGATAATTTAGACTATTTAATTGCTACGTAAAATAGGAACTCTATTTGATGGCATTCCAATTTGGGTTGCCTAAATCTATCCACGAAAGTATTTAACTGTCAAAGCTTAAATTAGTGGACATTTTAATAGTTTACATTATTTTATAATATAATTTTATTTAATTTCTGATTTAGTCAACTACACATTTTCTAGCTGGGAGTACTGCATACACTTATGAGACAAGCATTGATTCATTTTTGCTATTATCTGAAGGACAAATCGTTAAATATTATTAATGCAAGATTTGATCGGCAACGTGAACTTAATTTTTTAAATGGTGTAATACAAAAAATATTATTTTCTTGAGCATCAAACCAATTGCTCTGTTGGCGGGCTCAAACCTAAGTGCGCTTCTTGTATTACTTGGTAATAATTTTTGAAAATGCGTAATATAAGCATTTGAATATTTGGATGCATATAAAATACTTTCAAATGCTGACGTGAGAATGTTGTCGCTAAGGCAGCATTTCATGCAAATTGCGTGTATAGTACAAATAGTTTTAAAAAATGTAAATAGTAAATTAAAAATATAACAAAACGAAAAAAGAGACTCACCAATAAGGTCAAAAGCAAACGTAATAAGAAATATAGAATAAAATTAGGATACAAATAATAGTATAAAGAAAATAAGAAAATCAAATATAAAACAAAAAATCAGATATCAAAATTTGAAAATAGTAGACACAAAGTGTGTGTCTATGAATATTTGAAGAGATTAAACGAAAAAAGACATTGCAATCCAAATAAGGGAAGTGAAGGCTGCTTTGTGGATGGAACCTGAGGCTTCTCCCAAATAATCGGATATTGAAATTGATGGGACATAACTGCTCGAGGAACCAGATTGATTACCGCTTGAGGAACCAGAACCACCAGAAGATCCAGATTGATTCCCATTTAAGGAACCGGAACCACCAGAAGAACCAGATTGATTACCGCTTGAGGAACCAGAATCATTAGAAGAACCAGATTGATTACCACTTGAGGAACCAGAACCACTAGAAGAACCAGATTGATTACCGCTTGAGGAACCAGAACCACTAGAAGAACCTGATTGATTACCACTTGAGGAACCAGAACCACTAGAAGAACCAGATTGATTACCGCTTGAGGAACCAGAACCACTAGAAGAACCAGATTGATTACCGCTTGAGGAACCAGAACCACTAGAAGAACCTGATTGATTACCGCTTGAGGAACCAGAACCACTAGAAGAGCCAGATTGATTACTGCTTGGAAGTGGGCAATATGTAGTGTATGATGTGTAATCACTAGTAATTACTACGTAACCGGTCGAAATTGGTATTTTTGTACAAATTCCATGGGAACACGAAGTAACCGTTAAAATAGTTGTACGAACATCTGTTCTTAATGAAGGACCACTTGGAGTCAATATTTCAACAGTAGTAGTACCACCAGAAACAGTTGGAGTAATAGTAGTGGTTGAAGTAACAGTTCCGGTCCATGGAGTAGTGATTGTAGTAACACCAGGAGTGGTTGGAGTCAACACTTCAACAGTAGTAGTACCACCTGAAACAGTTGGAGTAATGGTGGTGATTGAAGTAACAGTTCCGGTCCATGGAGTCGTAATAGTAGTGATTCCACCAGTTGGAGTCATTATTTCAATAGTAGTAGTACCACCTGAAAGGGTTGGGGTTATAGTAGTAGTTGAGGTAACAGTTCCAGTCCATGGAGTAGTAATAGTAGTAATACCTGGAGTAGTTGGAGTCAATATTTCAACAGTAGTAGTGCCACCAGATGTAGTTGGAGTAATGGTGGTGGTAGAAGTTACAGTTCCAGTCCATGGAGTGGTAATAGTAGTAATACCTGGAGTAGTTGGAGTCAATATTTCAACAGTAGTAGTACCACCTGAAACAGTTGGAGTAATGGTGGTGGTTGAAGTAACAGTTCCAGTCCATGGAGTCGTAATGGTGGTGATGTGGCTTGGAGTCAATATTTCAACAGTAGTAGTACCACCTGATGTTGATGGAGTAATAGTAATAGTTGAGGCAACAGTTCCGGTCCAAGGAGTAGTGATAGTTGTCACACCTGGAGTAGTTGGAGTCAATACCTCAACAGTAGTTATTCCACCTAATGTTGATGGAGTAATAGTAATAGTTGAAGTAACAGTTCCAGTCCATGGGGTAGTGATAGTTGTCACACCTGGAGTGGTTGGAGTTAATACCTCAACAGTAGTAGTACCACCAGATGTAGTTGGAGTAATGGTGGTGGTTGAAGTTACAGTTCCAGTCCATGGAGTAGTGATTGTAGTAACACCAGGAGTGGTTGGAGTCAACACTTCAACAGTAGTAGTACCACCTGAAACAGTTGGAGTAATGGTGGTGGTTGAAGTAACAGTTCCGGTCCATGGAGTAGTTATAGTAGTGATTCCACCAGTTGGAGTCATTATTTCAATAGTAGTAGTACCACCTGAAACAGTTGAAGTAATGATGGTGGTAGAAGTTACAGTCCCAGTCCATGGAGTAGTAATAGTAGTAATACCTGGAGTAGTTGGAGTCAATATTTCAATAGTAGTAGTACCACCAGATGTAGTTGGAGTAA